>VZRZ01006347.1:667451-756609 GCA_013398175.1 Climacteris rufus | reverse complement strand
TGTTCTGCCTGTCCAGTGGACAGGGAGACCATCTCTGCTGTCACACAACCTTTTGTGCAGCATTAATGTTCTTGGATTTCTGGTGTAGACACCAGTGTAAAGTAAAAGGCACATAAATAATTACACCCACAAAGGCACAACATTCCCATCCATGCATGAAAGTAATATTATTAAAATATGTCCTTATGTAAGATTTTTCTTTCCAGTTTCCACTTTGTAATTAATTGACAATAATTAAAATGGATTTCCCCAAGCCAGGTCAGTTTTTCCTGTGGCAGTAATTGGTAAGTGAGTCTTCTGTCCTTATCTCAAACCACAAGCCTTTCTGTCAAACTTCCCATCTGCACCCCAATCCTGTTGATGGAGTGGCGGTGATGGAGCAGCTTGGAGGGCACCTGGCAGCCAAGACCAGTCCAGTGCAGTCCTGCATGGTGCACCTGTGTCTTTCAGAAGGTGACACCTGGGTGTGGTGATCCCAACTTCTTGCCCACTTTGACCCTGGCACCAGGGTGGGTGGGGAGGGCTCCAGGGCATCTGCAGGGTAGCTCAGGACTGATGCAGCACTGGTCCTGTGTGCATGTGGAAGAAATCCAGCCTTTAGGGAAGGTCTGGACCTCCTTAGATCTTTCCCAGCCACCAGAAGAGAAGTTGCAAAGGTTGGTCTTTACAGTTTTGGAAGATGGAAACTGACTTACTTGCGCTTGCAGTAAGTTGACATGTGGCCATCAGACTTGGCAGGGTGGCAGAACTTATCACTCTGATGTAAATAACTCCCACTGACAAAACCTGGAGTTGAGTAGATTGCCTCAATGCCATCTCCATTTTCTCAATAATGTTTTTTTCCTGTTTTATATGTAGTACCAGTGTCCCTCTGCTGCAACTTAATATTTCTGCTGTAGCTTTGTTGATGCAATAAAGTTACAACCAGGTGTTAAATCTGCAGGTTATTGGTATGATAATAGCAAATTAGGTTTTCTGACTATTGCAAAAATACTAGAAATTACAGATTACAAGGACTCTCTATTAGGAAAATCATCTATTTCTGTTCATCGTTTGAGAATATGTGTAAGTATGACCAGAATGCACTAAACATTATAAAATGTGTTAATTTAGGGAACATTGGCAAAGTATTATTTTGGCATTATATTGGCAAAGTATATATATTCCTCAAAATTATTTTTCATTGCTTGGCTTTCAGTCTTATATCTTATGATGAGGAATGTGTGTCCCACCAGGTTTAAAGGAGAAAATATACAGAGTAGCTAAAAAAAAAAGCCCAAGAACTTTAAATCTGGCATATATTAAAACTTTGTTTGTTGTCTTGTGGTAAGGGTTCCTAGGCTGGCACTGAGCATAAACATCTTGGGAAAAGCAATTTGTTTCAGAGAAGCCACTGCATAGGAGTTGGTGATTCAGCACAACACAAAGCTCCAAGGAGAAAGCTGTGTAACTTACCAAAATGAGGTCTGTTGAGGATACACACAGGCACAAGAGCTTTCAGAATCCCAAAAATGGCTAGGCCTCAACTCGCTGGTTGTGAAGTTTGTTCACAACTGGATTTAGATGTGCAGACATGAATAGCCATTAATTTTCCCCTGATTTTAAATGGTTACTTTTTAATATACACAGCAGCTGCCAAAGCTGCCAAAAGTCTATAACCTCCATTCTACTTCCCTTTCCTCAACCAGGAGGACCAAGAGTCAGTGTGTGAAGGTGTTCATGCTGTTCCTTTAGTGCAAAGGCCAGTTTGCCTTCTTCACCTGTTGTGAAGAGCAGTAACCAACAATATTGACAGCCACTCAAAACACAGGCTGTTTAAAACACTTCCTGATGAAGGAATATGTCACCAGAGAAAAGTCAGGTAGGTAATTCTGCCGTGGCCCAGGAAGAAAGGTCTTGCAACACACTTTAGAAGCTTTCACAAAGTTTTTACTGCTCAGCACTCTTTTCTCCTCATATGCATTCTTCATCAAGATTAAATAAATAATGTTTATTCTTCATTAGTATCTTTTAAGAGGATGACAGGGGGAAAGAGCTGCTTATGAGATAGTGGTTTAAATGGTGCTTTAAATAAGGCAGATGTATCTCCGGGGGGGCAAATTCACTGAGCTGTTTCAGTTGTCAGGCTTTGTGTGTTACTCAGGGAAGGCCATGGCATGTCAGGGACACAGAAAGTGTGTGCACAGCACACAATATGGCCATGAGAAAATGCTCAAATATGCCAACCCAAGGATTTGGGTCTGCACCTTGCACAGGTTTGGAAATTTGCCCAACTGTGTCCAAAGTTCAGTACCAAGGACAAAAACATGTGTGAGTTCACTCAGTCCACTCTTCCACCTCCTTTGCTTTGTTCTCCCTATTTCATTGAGCTGCTTAAACACAAGTATCTAAGTACTCTCCAGTCCCTGAAAAGAGAAGAGCAATCTCAAGAAAAACTTGTTTCTAAATAAAATAGTCAAGATCAGTTTCCGGGTCTGTTGGACTGCAAGAGCTTCGTGTTGAAAAGTCAACTCCACACTGCCACAAGTTCATTTTCAGCGACGTGGTTTTTTCAGACTTGGTAGGAAAGAAACTTGGCTTCCTACTGAGAACTCCCCTGCTGTTTTAGACATACAGTTACTCTTAAGTGTGGCCTGGCCCAACCTTCTAGAGGGGCTAAGGGGAAAAGAAGAAATGGTGAATGTATTTTCTATACATTTTTCTTCCATGGCGCTGTACAAAGTGCTCTGATCTCCACCTCACATCTGCATTTCAGCAGTCGTGCCTGAAGCTGTGTTCAGGAGCCAGCTTTCAGAAAGTTGAGTTACTCCAAGGAGAGCAATGTACACACAGAAAAGCAGTACCTCTGGAATTCAGTGTAGTCCAAGTTTTGCTTCCATGCTTTCAAAGTAGTGCCTGAGATAATGATTCCTGCTCTTTTAGTAAGTCTGGGTCAGCTGGTTCCCAGTGAAAGGCAGGGAACCCAGACTCAGATATGCAGTGTTGGTGTCTCTTTCTGGTGCTCAGTATCCACCTACCAGCTAAACAGAAATTGAAGAAGTAGCATTTGAGGCAGGGGTAGGGGGCGGGAATTATCTAATGTTAATATGGATCTGAAAGAATGCAGCTAATTTGACTCCCAACTGTGCCAGGTGTAACAATGTGTTTCAACTCCTTGTGGGATAGAAGTCTTTTTCTGTAAACTTCCTGCAATCCTCGAGGGAGGAGCCCCATTGGAAGCAAATTAGAAATAGCTACTGCAGTCCCAGCAGGAATTATCAACTGCTGGTCCAGCCACCACAGAAGGAGTGGCTTGAACTGCTGCATTTTAATTAATGGTTCACCAGCCAACCTACTCTATTTCTAAAGGATTACAGTTCTACAAATTGTTATCTGTGGTAGTTAGGGGTTCAAGAACATTGGCAAGCACTAGTTCGATTCCATTTTTTTTTTTTAAATCGAATTTTTTTTTAAAATTCCATTTTTTAAATGGTGTATGTCTTTGTTGTGCTTGTCTAAGGCTCCTCCTATTTGCTGAATGCAGTGAAGGCTGAATTTAAAAGATGTCTTGTGGGTCTGTTGCATTGCCTTTGCAGACCAGCCTGAACAATTGCTGGAACGGCCTTTCACCTCAAATTAGATTAGAAAATCATCTCAGCAGCTAAAAGTAATAACATCAAAAACTGAAGAAGTATGGATGTCTTCACTCTCAAAATCAAACCAGCCAGAACTCTGGAATGCTATGGAATTAGATTTTCTTTCCACAACTGTGTACATTTTTTCCACTAACCTTGCCTACTTTAAAGATTTGCTTTATTCCTGATAGAATGTGGGAGTCCAAGGTTTTTTGTTACTCCTAAATTATGTATGTTGTGTGACATTTTCCATTCTGTTTACAAGTTGTGAAATAGTGAGGGGAGAGGGCTGCAGTTGCCTGCAATTGCCTGCAAGTCCTCTGTGTGTAGGTGTTGATGTTTAGAAGATGTTTTTAGATTATATTTGAATAATTTAAGAATTGTTTGTCAGATTACTGTAGAAAGAAAGTTTGTTTGATACTTCCACATGAAATACAAGTTGTGAGAATTTCCAAATTTACATACATGTGCTTCTTTAAGTGAAGGCAGTGGTAGTAACGCCACAGAATATGCATTTTTAAACAAGTTTTCATTCTTACAAGTGTTAGTAGCTTTCTCTCTCTTTTTTTTTTTNAGTGGTAGTAACGCCACAGAATATGCATTTTTAAACAAGTTTTCATTCTTACAAGTGTTAGTAGCTTTCTCTCTCTTTTTTTTTTTTTTTTGTTTCTGTCCAGTCTTTTAACTTCAAGCAGGACATTTAATTTTGAAATCTAGGAACAGTAATTTAATTTCTATAAATCCATTTTGACCTTCTAGTTTATATGTAAGAGTAAATTAATGTGTTTTAAGTTTATGCTTCTGTAAACTGTACAAAAAAACTCAGTATTCCTGCTGGAAACCTGTACTGGATTTTGATCTGTTACTGCAGTTTTGGCAGCACAGATTTCCATGGCTTTGAACCAGGTACAGTTTTCTTGGGACTGATCATTCTTTCACTTGTTTTTATTGGACAAGCTCAATTGTGTAATCATTGTTTGACTGCATGAAGCACAAACTAATTTATTTTTAAAAAATCAATTCAGAACTTAAGGAATTTAATCCAAATGAAATTTACAGGAAATTACATTGAGGACTGTATTTGGAATGAGTTGATTCAAAAGGCAGTATAAAACCCAAGATGAGTAGGCATGGTGTGGAAATGCTGACCTACTTCTGAAAAGACCAAATTTCCTACTTACAGTGAAATTACTGTCAATGAGTGTTACTTTATTATAAAAACTGCAGCTCTAGGAATTCAGTTTTACTACCTACCTGTGACCAAATAAACATATGGCTGCATTTCATTCTGGTTGCTATTCCTGTTTCAGAGGCAGAAGCTTTCTGTGAGTTTCAGGGAAAAAATGCTTTTTCCAAACTGGGTCAAATTCTGTCTTTTCTTGCTTTGTCTTTTCTTTCTCTGCCAGGCTCCACTGCAGGATCCTGCAAATTCCATTTTCTCCTTTATGTGCAAATTCTGCTGATCACTTCCACCTCCTTAACACCCCTCCTGGGCGTCCCTGCCTTCCTTCCATCTGTGCTGACATCACTATTTTTGACTGCCTGTATTTGAAGTGTGGCCATGCCTTTTCTGTCAGATTGGAGTCTGGACTCCTTTGCACAGGCAGGGCACTATGGTGCTGCTGCCCAACCTCTAAAAGTGTCCTTCTGAAACAACTGGAAATTCAATAACAACTGAGGATAATAATGAGAAAAATGATCCAGAATACTCAACTACTTTTATGTGGGGAGGGGGCAAAAAGTTCTCCACATTTTAAATATTTTAAAAACATTTCTCACATTTGTGTGTAAAGCAACACACATGCAGTGATCAGTTATTGAATTTTAGTCTATTTTCACATATTAAGTGGTACTTGTATTACTTGACTTGACTAATGGGTGAGTTTATCGTGGCACTGGAGGCATTTGTGGTTCAGGAAGGCTATTTCTGTGCTAATACTGAGTTGTGTGTGTGTGATACATTCCACACACAGAACATCATGAGCTTCCTCATGAGCTGTCATTGTCCTCATTGTAGGTGGCATCACGTAAGTGAGTGCTTTTGTTGTCCATTATGACTAAGTAGTTAAGATATTTTTACATTATTTTTAGTTTTTTTCTAAGTTCAAAACTAAACATAGAAACATATTTGTGTAGTAAAGCATGTAGCATACACAGTAAAATGATCTGTTCTTGTTGTTGTTGCTGTTGTTCTTTAGCATGTTAATGTTACACCTTGGCTTTTCAAAGTAAATCTTTAACAGAATTATTAAGCAGAATTATTGATTAGTTCCATTCTCTAACTTGCCCAACTCCAAATTCCAGGAATACACCTTTTTTTTTCCCTTTTTTACTGTTCCAGCCAACTTCAAATAATTTCAGTTTTGAGTTCAGGTAGACTGTTCCAGGCAAAGATGCAAAATACGAGCAGCTGGGTGCTTCTTTAAGCCTCATTTTCTTTAGAAGTAAATAAATGTACACTTACATGCACGAATATATAAAATAAGATTTCATGTAAATGTGTATGTATATATGCAAAGATGGATATAAATGTATGTATTCATTAATTACAAAGAGGCAAAAGCTGATAGGATCAATTCTAAGTAGGCAAACACAATATAGTGGGTAATTTCATGAAATATGGGAGATATAATTTCTGGTTTCTGGCCTGAATTGGTAATGGGTCACTTGTCAATCACACTCTGCGATGTACTTCTGCAAGGGATTATTATCTGCTTGGGCCCAGGGTCCTCTCAGTTTCTCCCATTTAAACTCTTAATGGTGTAGGATTAAATACTCTCTAGTGCTGTTATCTGCTGCTTATCAAATAAGTGCCTTAACCAATGAGCAGAGGTGATCTCTTTCTATAGCCTCATTTATATTTGTCATTCAGACAAAGTGAAACACCCCCTGCAGAAAATGGGACATTGAGAGGCTCCTTGTCTGCCTGTCTGGCCATAAATTCCACAGTGGAGGGAAGTGGCATGTTGCCACAAGAATTCCTGATTTTTGTATGTTTGTGGATTCTGACCAAATGTATCAATGAGATTTTCAGTTGATGCAAATTCCAGAAGAGGTTCTGAGAGGCCGGTTGATGGCAGTCAAGGTTTGGTGTTGAAAAAACTTAGGGTAAGGGCAAGAGGTTGCAATTAGCAGCTCTCTGAGCTTTTCCGCTGCACACAAGAGCTTTGCAGCTGAATCTTCCCACTGCTCGTTGGGGATGAAAGCTTGGATTGCTCCAGTTGGTGACCTTCCAAGTCACACAGTCTCAGGAAAGCTGTATGTGCTGATTCAGCAGAAAGCTTGCTGAGCTCCAGCAGGAAGCCAAAATAAGAAGCAATGCAAACAGCCCTGGATTCCACAAGACAGTCCTGTTTGCACATTTACATTAAGATACATAGGCTCATTTGTGCCCCTGCCTGCCCTCCCCCCCCACCTTTTTTTCAAATGGGGCAAAGCAAAGATATTCTCTTATCACCAAAATAACAAATAGTCAGGTCTGTACTGGTAATAGTTCTCTGCTAAGTTTTGCACCATGCATGGTGTAAGCAGGTTGCCATCCTGTTCCTGAGTTCCTGTACTGGTTTCTGGCATGGAAGAGGAAGGCAGTGTTAGCCAATGCCAAATGATCTCTCTCCTGGATGGTGGGAACACACCTGTCAGAGCTGGGCATAGCCACACAAACCAACAGCAAACTTTGAAAGTGTTCCCAAGTCTTGCAATACCTTGTCATCAATTTTACCCCAAGTTAGGACTCCGGGGTTGTGCAGGAATCTGTACAATAGAGAATAATTTCTAAAGTAGCACCTCTGTGTATGTTTGTGAATGATGACTAATGAACCTGATGTCAAACTGCTCAACTGGATTCTCTCTCCAGGCTGTCTTACACCTCTTTCAAGCATTATGCTGCTTGTCTTCCAGCTTTGGGTACAGTCAAGTGTACTGTTAAATGTGGTGTGATGATACCCTTGCTGGTGTAGCTGTCCATCTCATCACAAGGCTAGTGCTGTTAAATAATCCAGGGTGTTCTGGTGGGTAGGTTCTTATTCACATGGAAGACTTTGCAGCACCAAGGTGCAAACTGGTAAAGCAAACACTGTCAATAGCATTACTGAGAGACCAGGACTGCCCTCCTCTGCCACAGCAGCAGTGAACACCCAGAGATGTGCACAGGAATGGTCATCTATTTATTTGGATCATCAGCTGCACAGCTTAGCTAATTCTGCCCTCACCCAAATACAATAATTTCTAGAAGATTTGCTGCTTACTTAGTAAGAACATATGTAAATTAATGAGTTTAATGTTTATATTGCACTCTTCATATGTGAAGCAGGGTACAAGGGGGATTGACAGTTTATACACTGACTTTCGCATTGCAGTCCTGCAGTGAAATACTGGAGATATAAACTTTATCACAACAGGTTCTTAAAATTCTATCTTTTAACAGTTTTTTGTTGTATTTAAAAGATGTGAGGATTTTTTTTAATGTGGCATATTTTTTCTTCTTGCTAAATAGAGTCTTTTGAGACTTGGCCAAGGAAAGGAGATCTAATTAAATTCATGTAATGATTCTGGGAGTCACTGAAGCTCTCAGTACTCCCACACATTTATCAATATACTGTTATGAGAGACAAATCATTTTAGCATTTGAGATGAAGTGAAGATTAATTTATGTGTGGTGCACAGAAGCCTTGAGATGATTGAGCTGTGTAACCCTTGCCATAGATGACCTTTCCTTATGAAGAGGTCTTTCTGAAATAAATCTTCTCAATCAAACACCAGTTTTTGTGCTCACTCATGTACTTATAAAAATATGGATGTGCCTACTCAGAGCCTTGTCTGGTACCTGTGCCTGTGCTGAGGAGGGAGAAGTGTAGGGCACCCATGGCACTTTTGTACAGCCAGAGCAATAAACCTGGTGTCACAGCTCTACTCATATAGCCAAGCATGGCTATGCCATTGTGTTGTTTAAAAGAAAGCTGCTTGTGTCATTGTGCAGCTTCTGGTCATCTCCTGTAGACCTGCTGGGATGGGTTTCTGGTTCAGAGAGATCTGCAGTACAGTTTGGTGTGTGGTATGTGGTATGAAGTTCGCTCACTGTAGAGTTGCTGTGTGCAGTTCTGCTATGGTTGCTGAGAACGTCCCCTCTAGTCCCCTCTAGCTTAAAAATCTGCAGCTATGCAGAAGTGCTGAGTCTTGGATTGGGTGACAAATCTCCTGAGGACAGGAAGCTGCCAAAAATGCTTTAAATTCTTGAATTCAGTGATGGCATGGAGTGCTTCAGTGCATCCATTTTGTGGTAGAATATAAAGGTATCTGAAGGGTTTTAGATGAGTATGGTTTTGCCAGAGGTTTTGCCTCTCTTTAATGAATTCATAGAGTACAGGCCCCTTCCTTGATGGCAAGAAGTAAAGCACAGCAAGCTGAGCCTGCTTGTGGAGACCATCTAGCCTAACTTCCTCTCAGAGAAGTGCCTTCCACCCAGCAGAGCCATAATTTTATGTTAGGAGTGCTCAGATTTAATACATTCAAGCGAGTACACCTTAAAGGCAAACAGAAGATGTAAGCCCACTCCACTGTTGCTATGAACAGGCCCCACCAGTTTCCACTGATTTAGCCAAAAGTGCTGCTTGCTCCATTTGGTACCAAATTTGATTGTTTGGGCAACTGGGCAGGGAGCTGCACAAAAATTGTCTCTTCTGTCTCACCATTGCTGCCATCAACAGATAATGAAATAAACCAAAGTAACTAATCACTGCAAATGTGTTGTCTTAACAAAAGCAAGATGTGTTCACTTGATAACCTGAGGAAACCTTCAGGAATTTCCTCCAGGAATCCTCCTGGTCACACAGAAGAGGTGTGACTAAGAAGCATCTTGAGCATTTGCAACTTTTGTTGGCTGAATAACTGCTAAAATTCACTGGTTCAACAGAGAAGTTTTTACACTAGGGTTTTGGGGAGCTTTTTGTTGCATCTGTGGGGAAAAGTGAGGTATTTTTGCCCAAACATAGAGGATTAGAAAATGTAGTTTCAGTCAACTCTGTTTATTGACGAATTTGAAGAGTTGTATGAACAACTATTCTTCCTTTTTTTTTTTTTTTAATTTAGTGGGGCTACATCCATTGTCTACAGATGCAGGCAGAAAGGGACCCAGAAACCTTACGCCGTCAAAATGTTGAAGAAGACAGTAAGTTGTTTTATTTTGTTTTGTTTTGCTTTGCTTTGGAATATGTTTGGGATTTTCTCTGGAGTTGTTTTGTTTTGTTTTGTTTTGTTTTTGGTGCAGTTTGTGTGTGGAAAACGTGTTAGATTTAGGACCTTGCTAAACTTTTATTTCTGTGAGTGAACTTTGGCTGCTCACCATTAAAACAGCTCTTAGAGGTAACAATACTGTGGTGGGAATGCCTTATCCCCACAAATCTGGCTGGTACTTTCATCTGGTGTTGTCTGTATACACTTGGATTTGGCAAAAACCTTTTAGACAAAATACGTCTTTTTCTTTTACTGTAGAAAATAAGCACATTCTGAATAATTTAAATGTTCGGTGTTTTCTCTTTGATTTAATACATTGTTTTGCTTGAAAAATACCGTGACACAATTCATCTTTTTCAGAATCTGATTAAAACACCAACTCAAACCCAAGTAAAATTAAATATTTTGTAAAGGTTTTTTTACTCCTATGAAATTGCTAGAGAACCAGTTGAGATGTGAACTTATTTTTAGAGCTCCATACATGTCACACTTAACACTACAGCTATTTTTGTGTGTTCTAAAAAATAGATGGTGGAAAGCTTGAAGAGATACTAGAGAGAAAAGGCAAGTAATGGACTGAGAGACTTCAAGCAAGAAGGCATTGTGGGGCTTGTTCGTGTTCCTAGCAGGGTAAAAGAAGCTTGAGAGAAAGCAAGCAAGGTGTGAGGCATGGACATGATATTTATTCATGAATGGTTTTGATTCAGTCTATTCCAGTGCTAGATCATTCATTATTCCATAATGGTGAGGAACGCTCACATGTAGAAACATAAGGATGGGTGGGTAGGCGTAAACGTGTCTAAGTGGTGACTTCACTGGTGGTCTCAGTGCAAGACGTAATGAGTGGGTTTCACATGAGTAGAATGTTGGCATTAGTTTGTTGTTTGAAAGTAAGCCAAGGTTTAAACTGGCACAAAGATTCAGTTGTGTGTGCTGCTTTTGAATTTGCATCTGGTGCACTGGAGGAAGCAGAACACGTGCATTGCTGCAGCTTATGGTCTGTCTTTCCTGTGGAAAAGCAGAGGTTTTTTGAGTTTTTATCAGTTCATTATGCCAGTGATTCCCATAATGTTTTAGGAGTACACTCTCCTATAATTCGCGTTCTGAAACGCACCAGGGAGAGCTATATCACTTAAAAATATTTCTTTGCTTTTCAATTTTTGCCTTTTTCGAAATTGATTCATATTCTGAATTGCCATATTTATGCTAGATCTATTTACTTGTGTCTGCAACTAGTCAGTTTAGACTTTTGGTAGACTTACTGTAGCACAGATTTTTTTTCGTTTTTTTGTTAAAGTGTAGGAAAAGTGGCAAAGGAGAAGACTGTCGTTATATAAGTTGTTTTCACAGCATCAATAGACTGGCTTAATGCAGCCTTGGTTATAGTAGCAGTGTGGTTAAGCAGTTCACAGAGCTGAGTTGTTCCCAGTGTAATTGATGCACTTTGGGATGTTTTGCTATGAGAACAAGTAATCCTTTTAAAAAACTGAGCTTTTTCGTGTAATTGATAGCATCCTTTAAGGATGTGCCACTGCTTGTGTCTGTCCAGTTTGGAGATGTAATTATTACCACGGGGCAGAACTATCCATTTTAGAGGGCTCCTACAGCAGGAGGTCTGATCTTTGCTCAGAGTATCTGAGTATAAAAATAACCATGTGCAGCCAAGTCATGTACTAAAATGTTGATTAGCTTAAGTTTCCTGTTGGCTTTTTAAAAACAGTTAGAAAAAAGGGATGGCAATTAATAGTGAAGGGAAAGAAATGGGAGGAGAAGAAGAAGAGCCTGTGATTGTTTGCTTTTGATGGAGTCCCACTTCTGCAATTCCCTTTGTAAATGTATATAAGAAAGCTCTGAAGAGCACATGAAATTAGAAGACAAAGGAAGATGACAAAAGAGCAAATAGTCTTGATTTTTCCATTCAAACTGACTGACTTAAAGCACTGCTCTGAACAAGGCTGACTCTCTGAGGAAGAGGTCTGTAAAACAGGGCAAGGGATGGAGATAGGGTGGTCCAGATTGTTCTGGAAGTGATAACAAGTGATGTGTGATTAGGAGGCTGGTGGCTGATGGGCAGCTCCGGATTTGTGAGTGATGATCACTACAGTGCTGTAATTTGAAGAAAAGCATTAGAAATGATTACTTTTGTCCCGTGGGAACAATTTAGGTAAGAACATATGATCCTTTAGGACTGCATTAGTGTGCTAGGAACAGACTTCAAGAAATGTAAAATACTCATCAGAGTTCTTTTCATTTAAACAGTAAGAGAAATTTTTAATTTTGCTTGATTAATGCATTCTCATTTAAGAGTGAATAAAATTTTGGGCAATACCTATCATCCAGTTCTGAGAATACATGCTTGTACAGGGATTTGAGTTCCTAGGAGGTTCTGTAATTAATTTTTTTTTTACCATCTTGCTTAATAAAATAGCAGTAGATTATTTGCTAAATTCTGGGGGGATTTTTTTTTGGTGGTTTGGGTTTTTCATATTGCTAGTTAAACCATCAAAGAGTAACAGAAGAAAACATATTTATACAAAACTTTTTGTGTTTGGAGGCTTAATAATTCTTAACTATTCATGCAAATTTTGTACAATTCCAAAAGGAGAAGAAAAAGGTTGTTTGCTGGTTCAAAATTATTGAAGAAGAATGTTTCCATTCCCTGTTGGTTTTGGTTTTGTCAAATTTGGTCCAAGTTTAGCAGTAATTTTGAATCCTTAAAGTTACACTTATGATGACTAAGATCCAGTTCAAAGAACACCACTGGCTCTTACACCCGAAGTGTCTTAATGTCAAGAAAGTTGGGAAACTAAGAGGCCAGTTAGAACCTTAATTCCTAGAGCAGTAAAAGACAAGTATTTGAAGGGCTAAAGAAGTCCAAAGAAAATTTGATTTTTTTTAGTTAGTGGGAGAAACACTCTCGGGTAAGAAATAAATAAATTTATAAGAAGTAAAATTTGTCATGATTCTTAAGAGATACAAAAAAAAAAAGTTTAAAACCCAACCTCTATGGGACAAGTGAATAGGCATGCAAAGTTTTGCCTGTGCTTTGATCACCCAAATTTATGCTTAGTTACTGAGTGTAATCGAAAGGATTGTAGGATTGTACTGCATACTCATTATTTGATTTTGTCTACATTTAGCAAATATCTTAAATTCCTCACAGGTAGCAAATGTAAAGATATGAATCATACAATTTCTTTGTGAGGAAATCTGTTTCATGAAGCAAGAAAGAAGCAAAAGCAGATCACATAGCAGTTCAGAAAATGTCGTCAAATGAGCAGAGTACAGTGATGAACTTTTACAATTGCAATTGCAAATATGAGATTGTTTTGGTTTTCACTATGCAGTTTACCTCTCCTTGATGACTCAGTGCTTCAGAAAAGTGAAGTATCTTTAGGATACACTTCACAAAAATTATTGTTACTGCTCTTAAGCTGAGACTTAAAAATTATGTGATATTTACAACCAGTCATTCTGAATGTTTGTTGTTGCAAATAACATATAGCATGTGGATCATATTGGAAGAATGCGATTCTCCAAGGGAGCAAACATATATATGTGCTATTTTTATATGCAGCCTCTCATCTGCAAAGCTTTTGCACCTTTTGGTGTGTTTTGAGAAATCTAGGCAGCCTGGAGATTATCTCAGAATCTGGGTAGGTGAATGCCTTCCAAGAAATGAGATCCCCCTCTGCCTTAAATTTCCTACCTGAGTCTGGACAAGTTGCTTTAAAAATAGTGAAGAGAACAGATGGCCTCTGTTACACGGTTTCTAAACTAAGACACCAAGTCCCTGCCTACATTATAGGTTTACCAAGTGCTAACTACTGCAACTGAAGTAATTTTGGATCTGCCATTGCAATAAAGCAACACACTCTGCTGAAAGGAGAATAGGATGCTGGGCTGGGTTGTTTGGAGCCTAGGTCCTGGCATTTTCCCAGTATTTCTTTTGGTTTCAACTTTTTCGTCCATTAAAATGAGATAATATTTATTTGATTTGCCTCTTAGCAATGCCTTGAAGGATAGCCTGCTTAATATTTCTAGGTTTTAATTGATAGGTACTGTCCCCTTAAAGTGATTAAGTATTATGAAATATTAGTCACTTCTGTCTCAGTCAATGAGGCATGCAAGAATAGAGACTGTTTTGGAGAATTTTCATTTTGATTTCCTGCTTTTTTCATGTGTGGGCATCCTCCCTCACACAGTTTGTAATGCTTAAATAATACTTCTTCAGTACTTTTATCAAAATCAGTATTTACGAAGCAGCATTCTTCTTGCAGACTGGTTAATATTCAAAATCTAACAAGTATTCAGGTGCATCAATTTATTTCTTAGATCAGGAACAGAGCAACAGCTTTCATGCAATACATACTCTGGAAACAGTTGGGGCTGGGATTAATATAATTGTACTAATAAGTTTGACAGTTTGAGAACAACAGGTCTCTTATGTCTGTAGATCGGAAAGGAGTATGAGCAAATGTAAAGGTAAAAGGTTTCCCTTGTTGATAATTGGGGTTGGGTGTTGAGAGTTAGGGTCTGGAGGAGATTATAATGGTCTATAAGGAGTATCTAAACAGTCTCAGTTTCATTCATGTTTGCACATATGCACACACACACACAGTGGGAAGAAGGGATTGGCAACTCAGGAAGAGTAGAAGGATGTCATTGGTCATGAAGAGAGAAAATTAGACAAAAGCTTAACTAGAACTCAATGTGGCCACTGCTGTGAAAGTTAATGAAAAATGCTTTTATAAATACATCACCAAAAAAGAGGGCCAATGAAAATCTACATCCTCTCTCAGATGCAGAGGAAAACACTGTAAGCACAGATGATAAAAAGGCTGAGCTACTCAGTGCCTTCTTTGCCTCAGTCTTTGAGAGTAAGACCTGTTGCACCAGCCCCTGAGCTGCCAGACAGGGACAGGCAGCAGAACTGAGCCCCTGAGCAATCCAGGAGGAGGGAGGCAGTGACCTGCTGTGACACTCAGGCACTCACAAGTCCATGGGAACAGATGGGATTCATCCAAGGGTGCTGAGGGAGCTGGCACAGGAGCTCACCAAGCCCCTCTCCATCATTTACCATCAGTCCTGGCTAAGCAGGGAGATCCCAGGTGACTGGAGGTTGACTAATGTGATTCCTGGGCTAAAGGAAGTGCTGGAAGGAGGATCCAGGGAACTACAGGCCTGTCAGCCTGACCTTGGTGCCCAGCAAGGTCATGGAAAAAACTATATTGAGTGTGATCACACAGCACCTACTTGACAGCGGATCAGGCCCAGCCAGCAGGGTTTAGGAAAGGCAGGTCCTGCTTTACCATCCTAGTCTCCTTCTATAACCAAGTGATCCACCAGCTGGATGAGGGATGTTGTCTACCTAGATTTCAGCAAGGCCTTTGACACATCTCCCACAGCATCCTCCTGGAAAAGCCATCAGCCCACAGCTTGGACAGGGGGACTCTTGACTGGGTTAAGAACTGGCTGGATGGCCAGGCCCAGAGGGTGATGGTGAATGGTGCTGCATCCAGGTGGCATCTGCTCACTAGTGGTGTCCCCCTGGGATCAGTGTTGGGCCCAGTCCTGTTTAACATCTTTGTTGATGATCTGCATGAGGGGATCTATTGTACCCTCTGTAAGTTCATGGATGACACTGAGTTAGATTAGAGTGTTGATCTGCTGGAGGGCAGGAAGGCTCTACAGAAGCCTCTAGACAGGGTGAATCCATGGGCCAAGGCCAGTTGTATGAGGTGCAATAAGACCAAGTGTCAGGCCCTGCCCTCAGGTCACAACAACCACTGCAGTACTACAGGCTGGGGGAAAAGTGGGTGGAAAACTGCCTGGTGGAAAAGGAGATGCTGGTCAACAGCAGCTGAATATGAGCCAACTCTTCCCAGGTGGCCAAGAAGGCCAAGGGCATCCTGGCCTTTGTCAGAAACACTGTGGCAGCAGGAGCAAGGCAGTGACCATGCCCTGTGCTGGGCACTGGTGAGACTGCACCTCAAATCTTGTGTCCAGTTTTGGACCCTCACTGCAAGAAAGACATTGAGGAGCTGGAGTGTGTCCAGAGAAGGGAACAGAGCTGAGGAAGGAGAGTAACTCCTTGGAGGAGCAGCTGAGGAATCTGGATGCATTTAACCTGGAGAAAAGGATTCTCTCTCTCTCTACAACTGCCTGACAGGAGGTTGTAGAGGGGTGAGGGTCGGCCTCTTCTCTCAGGCAACCAGGGACAGGGGGACAGGATGAGAGTAAATAGCCTCAAAATGCACCAGGGGAGGTTCCAGTTGGACATCAGGAGGAATCTTTTCACAGAAAGGCTGATCAGACATTAGAATGGGCTGCCCAGGGAGATGGTGGAGTCATCATCCCTGAAGGTGTGTTCAAGAAAGGACTGGATATGGCACTCAGTGCTCTGGTCTAGTTGTCAAGGTGGTGATCAATCAAAGGCTGGACTCAATGAACTTGTAGGTCTTTCCCAACCCAGGTGATTCTGTGACATATATAAACACATGTATGTTTTATATACACACATAAAAAAACACATGCATACACACACTAGAGGATATACATACATATTAAAAACTCTCTATATGCCCAGCTCTACAGAGAGTATAATTGGCTGGATTTTTCATTTTCTGTTGCAGTGAATTGATGGTACTAAGTGGTTGTCAAGAGGCTCATGCAAATGTTTGGCCTTTTTTCTTGAAGGAACACTGCTCTTGGTGGAGCCTTCCCAACTGATTAGAAAGACAAGTGTCACAGTGGAAAGGTCAGGGGAACAATTGGTGGAGACTTGTGTATCACAGTTGCCATAATCAGAATTAGTAAACTGTTCCTTTATTGACTTCTGTAGAAAACGATGTATGTTTGTAGCTCTAAAATTAAAACTTCTATTTATTGCCATGTGGCCTTACATGATTTATATTTTAAGTGCCTCCTGCCTCCATATGCCTGTTTCTCTACAAACTTTATATATGAGTGTATATATATATATATATATATACACACACATCTCTGTGTATCCATCTATATTTATGTCTAGTTATATCTATATTTAATCTAACTCCATTGGTGCAGTAATTGTCAGTACTCATGTTGGACAAATATCTGAGAGTGGTGAAGTTTAGCAGACATACCTGGTCCACAAAAAAATCAAGAGCCTGACATGCTACACCATTTTGTATGATGTGCTAAGAGAGTATCTTTTTTCTTAAGATTACGACTGTGTGGAATGTATTTACATACATATGTATATTTAAGGCCATTTTCCCCTTCACATTGTATTAATGTGTAATTTTCTGATTTTTTTCAAATTTTTCAAAAAGGACAAAGAATTGTGTCATATGAAAGTCTACGTGAAAACAGGAAACTGCACATCACTATATATCATTTAAAAGGAGTATTTTTGTCAACTAGCTCACACATTCTCTTCATTACTCACACACACACACACATGCACACCACACAGACAATTGCTTGGTAATTAAAGGGAAACTTAATTAACACTTAATTACCACTCCACTTGCAGTACTACCTATTATTTTTCCTGGATTTCTCGTGTTTCATCATCCATGTCATCATCTCATTCATACGCAGGTCACACTGTTAGGTTGTTACTGAGAGAGGAAAATAAAAGTTCAGTCAATAAATAAAATAAAGTTCAGTGAATAAAGAAATAAGTCAGTAAGACTTTGAGTTTTACTGTTTTTGTTTTCACTTTTCCCTCATATGTAAAGGGAGTCTGGCTTCCACTGTATGGTTCACTACATTCCAACAGAAATGGCTTTTAAAGAAGAAGTTAAATCCATCAGATGCATAGTGTATAAAGAAGAACAAAGAAGTTCATTTCACATAAATTCTCTACAAAATAAGAGAGAACTAAAATATTTGTTTTCTTCACTAAGTTGCCAATAGGTTTTTGCTCTAGAAAATATTAAATCAGGCATCCATTAGTGAATGTGGAAATTTTACTGAAAAATAAATTTGTTGGATGTTTTAGTCCTTGCAAAAAACAACAAAAATTTTTTTTTTGTCAGGAAAACCTTTAGAAAAGGAAAAAAAAACCCCACTCTACAATTGTAAAAAGCCTGCCCTAGGTACGTAAAGTTATTTAACATGTCATCTGCCATTACATTGTATTGTATTATATCACAGTGTAGTGCAGGCATTGTGAAAATCACTTAATATAGAACAGTATTTTTTACCTGACACCATTTAGATTGAATTGTTGTGTTATTCCTGAGTAAGTCAAAGCTTTGGTTAAGATTTTAGTCACCGATAGGACGTGTTATTTATCTTTCTTCCTTGCTTAATTTATAGTTAATCAGCAACACTCATTTCTGGTCTTCATTTTTCAGAAACACAAAGATCATCTAATAAAAAGAGAAAAATATAAAGCTCAGCTCATTGCTATGCAGTTCAAGGAAGCTCAACCTGCTGTATACATTGAGCAAGTCATTCTGAGTGATAATATCCTTCAGATAATAAATTCAGTAAGAAAAACCAAACCCAAACAGATGACACACATTTAGCTTTGAATTGCTTGACAGGAACTCCTGTGAAATGATCTCAGCCACAGATATTCTTCCGCCAAACTATCAATGCACATTTTGCTCCTTTCCTGTTGCAGTGATTTGTCTTCTCCATGGCTTTAAGCAAGACTGGAGGAGCTCTGTGGGCCTGGGGTGCACATAAATGTGGAAGGGCAAAACAGGGAATAGGACTGGAACTTGTTGCTCTGTGAGGCTGTATTTAATTGCATTTAATGCTTAAAGACAAAGGTGTGGCATTTCTGAGCAGTGGTGCAGAGGGAAATACTAGGCTATCCTGAGATTATAGCCTTCCCCTTTGGAAGCCTTTCACTGTTTACAGCCTTGTTACACAAATCTGGAGATGTGCCTTGGTGGAGCAGAAGAAGTCTGGGTTTCTGCATAAGTGGACAGTCTGTGAGGCTTGTGCTGGGGATCTCTGAAAGTGTTACCCCTCTGCATTTTAGGAAGTTGTTTTCAGATGTGTGTGCTGTGATGCTGTCATGATAGGTGTAACAGCTATTCTTGTGGAGGGAGGGAGTTTGGGCTTGTTCTAAGCTGTAGAGTAATGAATTAGAGGAAAGCTGTCTGTTTGCATTAAAATACGAAGACGGCAAAAGATAAGAAATGGCAGTACTTTCTCCAGTGCTGGCAGTTCAGGTGTTGGAATAAATCACAAACATTGTGTGACTTTAAACATATCATCCTGTGCCTAGTATTCTGAAGCTGAGCTCTCTGCAGCCCCTCAGAAAGGCAAATTTAACAGAGGTCTGTAGAAGAGAGAATATATTTTAGCAATAAATCCGTAATCAACTTGACAAACTGGCTTATTTCCAGGTAAAATATATGCTCTTTGGCTCAGGTGGTCTTCATTTATTTGTGTATTTTAAGAGAAGGAGCAACCATGTGTAGGAAGGAATGGAAAAGCAAAGGTAGAAGTTAACACAGCAGCTGTGTAAGCAGCACAGTCTGAGGGCTCTGTTACAGAAGCTTCTTTGGGAAATCATGCAGTCTGATTTTCTTGAGATTTATCATCTGGCCAGAGGATCTCTCAAGATTAGAACAAAGGTTCTGTACAGCTTTCTAACATGAATGTTGCAACAGTTGACAGCTGCAGGACTTGTGTGTGTGAGTGAGGGTCATGACAAGTTTTTGTCAAACCAAGCTTGCTCTCTGGATGGAGTCACTGAGGAAGGGCTTTCTTAAGGAAAAAAAAACAAAACAAACAAAACGACCCCCAAAAGACCCAAATATACCCTAGCCAACAACACACCACCTAAACCCAAACACTGAATAAATAAAAATAACTAATAACATGTTTTCATACAAATGTAAAGAAACCCCATCCCATTTTCAGTATTATTTGTCCCACTTCATTTTAAGCAGCCTCCAAATACTGCTGTTTGTTTCCAACAGGCTATTCTATTATACTTTGCATATATTGAACAAGCAGATGTTTCAAACTCCAACTGGGCATGTTTTCAGTAGATACAGTTGAAAAGAGCTGAAAGCATTTCCATAAGTAACAGGAAGCAGCATAAATAAGATGCCGTATGTTGCATTTCAGTCCAGTGGTATTCAAGTCACTTGCTTTTATGTTTTGTTGGAGACAATTCTGATTTAAAATTTTTGTTAGAATTGCAACTATTACATGATATGATAACTTCACGGGGCCTCTAAGCAGCACTCTCAGGAATATGAGCCTGCAGAAATTTAGATTTTGTCTGCAAAATGCATAACACTCATACAGGTTTCATTTCTTTGTCAAGTGATAAAAAGAGTACTGCTGCAAGCAGAAAGAGCATAATAATTGTAGGTTTCTGGATTGAGTAGCAAACACAGCAGATACAGGATTTGAATGTAAAAATACAAGAAAATGCAAAGTCAAAAGAACATAGCATTTAAATGTAAAAATGTAAGAAAATAAAAATCAAAATATCTCCATGATATGACTTTCAAGAATTTGAGGGAAAAGCCATAATTCCTGGAGATGAAAGCCCTAATTCCTACAAATGAGAAGCCAAAAATTTGTTAATGAGAAGTCCAGGAAAATTACTCATTTCACCATTATAACTAATTTCAGTTATTCTTTTTGGGCCATTACTGTGTTACAGCTGCAACACTACAGTGAGAACGCACATTAGCGTTTCCATGTGTTATGGATGAGCAGCAGAGGAGCTAGAGCTGTAAAGTATTTTTATCCAGGCAGTTGGTACCACAGTTCATAGCACATCAACAACTACCTGTTGCATGCTTTACTCCACAGGTAAAATCTGTCTTCTCATCTCCACACCTATGGGGTCTTTAGGGGTTTTGGGTTTGTTTTTGTTTTCTTTTTGAACACCAAAATTGCCCCAAATCACACAGCAGGAGATGGGATTTAGGTCAGGTGTTGTGTTATCTGCCCAATCTGCATGTGACTTCAGTGGCCATAAGGGGAGACATAGGCGAGTCTTCTGAAATTCAAATATTCACCTGTTCTGGTTCAGGTTCACAGAGCTTACAATTGCCCCCTTTCCACGTCTCCTCTCTTTACTCCTAAATTCTATGAAGCATCAGGGAACACAGGATCAAATGTGTAAGGCACCCAGAATTAGTGGATTGAGGTGGCCTGTTGGATTGGAAAGTCACTGTATATTACTGCTGCTCTCAGCCTGCTCAGTCACTTGTCCTATTTTTTTCATAGTTCCTGGCACAGGAGGCAATGTGCTGCCATTAATGTAGCTGAGACATCCTCCACTGGGATTGGAGAGCTGTAGGAACAAAATCAGTCCTGTAAATTATAATGTTATTTATTGACACATAGTGCTAACAAGTTTCAGCTGACAGTTTCTGATCTACGAAGCAAGATCTCTAAATTAGTTACAAGGCCTTGCTTTCACGTCTCCCTACCTTTCTTAGCCATCTCACCATCTCTACATGCTTCTCTGTATGATCCTCCAATTATATGAAATACTTCTCATTTTCAGTCCCTGAAAATCATCTGCAAGGGATTCCTCCCCTGTTCCCCTTTGAGCATCCACTGGTTTTCTGCATTATTCAGATTATAAAGTATATAATCTGCAGCATGGGGTCAATGTGCGTGGCTCCTGTAAGTGTAGAATTACAGGCTCTGAATACTTTCGAGCAAGACAGAAAGCTTACCATTTATGTGAAATATCTTAAATTGCAGCAAGCATTGCACTTGGCTAATGACAGGAGCAGATATAAGGAGCAGATATAATGCATTCCAGATCTTTAGCTTGCACCTGAGGACTTCTGGGAATTTTGAGTGATTTTAAGATAAACTGTTGTACAGCATGACAAGACATGTCCTATCACCTAATACCTCAATTTCTAAAGGACTACTGCCATTTGGCAATTTATTTATTCAGAGGGATGCTGTGAATGTGAAACCATGATTTCTAATACTGGTTCCATCACCTAGGATAAAAGCTGGATTAATAAATTTTCATGGAGAAGAGAGGAGACTTTTGGATTTTTGACTGTATAGGTGAAAAGCAAGAATTTACAAGAAGATGGCAAATACCAGTTTATAAATAGTTCTATAAATGCATCTGTTTTGACAAAAACAAAAGAAGTGCTTACTTTTGATTTACACATTGTTCTTGCATCTCAAAAGTGTCCTCCTCCACCCAGCTCTGGGAACAGTAACAATGGCAGTAACACACTATTAATAGTGAATAGCTGAAATGAGCAATTCATGAATACCTAATAGGCTTAAATTTGTTTGCATAAACTGCTCAACAATTATCTAACATATTTGCAGAAATCTGTGTATTAATGAGACAGGAAAAGAAATAACAACCAAATTAGTCATATAGTTAAACCATAGCATATAATGAGGCCTATTCTAATGAACATATAACTTGTTTTGTACTCAAACATAAAATGTGTTATTGCAAATGACCATTGCAAGCTCTGAGTGGCTCTGAACCCGTCTATTTTCCCTTTGGTGATGCCACCAAGTTAATGTGGGTGAGCAGCAGAACCCATTCACAAAGGATTGTATGTCTTTGGGGAATATTACCTGGGTCTGCTTTACCACTGAAATTCTGTATTTTAAGATGCAGGGCCTGTTAATCTGATACGTCAACATGTGATTTACTGTGCTGAAGTTTATATTGTCCCACGAATTATCTGTGTCCATCTGATGGTTTGCCTGCAAATGTGCTTTATTTCAGAAACAAAGTATTGCTTCTTTGTTGGAACAATTTAGTTTTAATAGATTAGCAGACAGACAGATCAGATCAGATCAGTCTCTTCCTTGTAGAAACCCAGGTATTTGCAGACAACAGCTTTGCATGTACTACCAGACTTTTAGTCACCCAACAGGACAAATGCAAGCACATTAATGTAACTGGCAGTATTCCCATGCAAGTATGTTCAGTCTGAAGAATATGCATCACTTAAGGGACTACAGGTGCAAATAGGAAGCACGGACATATGTTCAAAGCACAGTTGCTCTAGTAATTAATAGTCTCCTTTTTTTCATTAATAATACAAATTATGGAGGATAAAAATAAAAATTCTCAGTAGCCTACTCTATCTGTTTAACCCCAGCTGGCAAATAAACCCCAGGAAGCTGCTTTCTTTCTCATGCCCAGCAGGAAGGGGAGAGCATCAGAAAAGTTAAAAGGAGAATACTCATGGGTTGAGATACAGACAGCTTAACAGGGAAAGCAAAACATGTGCACGAAAGCAAAGGAAAATAAGGAATTCATTCACTGTGTTCCATGGACTAGCAGGTGTTCAGTCATCCCTGGGAAAACAAGGCTCTGTTACCCAGAACAGTGACTTGGGAAGACTCTGAATGCCTCCCACCCACCCTTTCCTTCTTGTCTCCCAGCTCCACATACTGAGCATGATGTCCTATGGCCTGGAATATTCCTTTGGTCCGTTGGGGCCGCCTGTCCTGGCTGTGTCCCCTCCCAGCTCACTGGTGGGTTGGAATGAGGAGAAGATAGAGCCAGAATAGTCTGCCCAGCTTAAAATACAAAAGGATTATTTTGAACCTTTTTTTTTTTTAAATAAGGTAATATTAATCCATTAGGAGTACAAATGTTGCTTTCACACAAGAGAGAGCTGCAGACCTTGCTGAGGAGGTCAAGCAATGTCCCACCAAGAATACAGAAGGACTTCTTTACTTGAGAAACTCTTCTTTTCACTCAAAAAAAAGTCATGCAATGAATCAAATCATCTGAAGTAGTTGTTAAATAAATGTCCTAGTTGGAAAAATGAAGTACCCTTTCATTCAGAAGGGTCAGCTTTTTTGAATTCTGCTTTTTCTTACTGTCCACTGCTGTGCTGGTTACTGAATTGCACAAGAGTAACTCAGAGTAAGACTGAGTCACATATGTGTCTCTATTTTAGTTTGTCCTTGGATTTTTCTGTCATACTACTTTTTGTAGCCGCTATGATTCTTTATCACTTACAGTGAAGACTGACATCTGTATCTTGCATTGGTACATAGACCAGCTCAGATGATTTCAGTGTTACTATCCAGCTTCCTAAAGATGTAAAAACACATTCAGAAATCTTCTTTAGAGTGTTTTATCTTTGTGAGAAGGTATTCGATGTATAAACTGGGCAAAATCTGGAATTCCTGTCATTCAGGGCATTCTGAAGGTGAAAAGCAAGACCTTAAACTACATAGAAAATACTTACTTTGAATCTTCTTCTTGTGAGGATTTCTTTAAATTCAGTCTTTAAATTCAAGCCTATTTCTTTTTTTCTTGAAACATCTCAAGAGAGCCTGGGTAACCCAGCAGTGCTGTGTGTCATTGTGACAATGGGGGACAGACCTTTCAGACTGCCAGGTAACTGGCAGCTCTGCTTGTGTGTAGTCTATGTCTGTACAGGTTTTAATATTTCAGCTTAACTGCGAGAAGGCGAAATAATGGCAAACTTATAAATGGTAATTATAAATTGATACCGTAAAATACAGAAAGGTTTGGGCTTCAGAGCAGTTACTTTAGCTGAGATGAGTATAAAAATTTGTTTCTTGGAAGCACTTTTAATAGTGTGGTGTCGAGCCAGTAATGACTTGCAGCATGATCTCCAAGTGCAGAGAAGCACAGTCAGAGTCTGACCTGCTGGTCCAATGAAGAATTCATTCCTCGTTTTAGAGGTGTTCATGTGAGTCTAGAAGTGGGATATTAATTAAGGAGCTGTGCAGAGCTGGTGTGAACAGGCTGCCTGAGGTGGGCAGTGCTGTTGAAGCTCCTCAAGAGAGGTTTTGCATTGGTTTTTCACACCCATTGCCGGGGCAGTGTTGTCACCCAGCCTGCAGGGTGATGACACCTGGGCAAATGTTCCCGTTTGTGTCCACAGTGCCCAGGGGAAGGACCACAGCAGAGACTGAACATGCAGGATGAGGAATGTGCTCTTCCTCTTGCTCTCTACAAAGTTTGAGGGTACAGAGAATATCTGTTGGTCACCTGCTTTTAGGGTGCTGTACCATATCACAAAGTAGCAGCTGGATTAATCTGTGTAAAGCAGCAGCTCATTTTATCTGGTTTCATTAAATTCAGATAAAAAGAACACTTTTACATCTCAGTCGTTTTTGTCATTACTCCACCTCACCATTTCGGGGCATGGAAACATGGAAGAATTTCAGCTTTCATTAAGGAATTTTCCAGTCCTTCCCCTTGTCAAAATAATCTGAAATTTATGAATTAGAAATACACTGATTATAAACCTAGCACTGGTTTCCTGCATGACCAGTATCAAATTTCAAAGACATGGTGTTTGCAGAGACAGATCTACAAAAGAGATAAATACCTAACTCTAGCAAAGTGAAGTAAATGGAGAGACAAAACACCAGGAAAAACCCAAGAGTGGTTATACTTTTAATGTAAATGCTTTGTTATAAATTATGGGGGGTGTATGGTGTTCCTGGCCTGCCTCTTGCTCCCAAGTTCAGGTTGCTAGATCTTTGCTACTGCAGGTACTTCATCTAGTTAGATAGAGCCAGCAGGCAAGTGCTTACCTGTGCTACAGTCACAGCTCCTGGTTTGCCTAATAAAATATTAAAATGGCAGCACTGCCAGCCATTTTGCAGCTGTATTGCACCTGCAAGCAGCTCTTGCACATTTGCTGCCTTTCAGCATTCCATGTGGTTGCTTCCACAGGTAAGCTGTGTAAACATGTAAATGTTGTGGGTTTTAATAATCACAGCCCATCCAACAACTTTGTTTGAGGTTTTTTGGCCTATGACAGGGAAATCTGCCTGGGTTTGGCACTGAGGAACTGATAAATAACTATTTCAGGATTACCTGGCAAAAGACTTTTTGAACTGACATGGGTGTTCCGCAGCAGGTTGTTGCTCTGCAGGCCTATCACAGCAAATGCCTCTTGATTGCTTGTAGTTTAAAGTTTGCAAGCAGACAATACTGCTCAGTAAAATTGCACCAGTGTTAAAATCACCGTACCAGTCATTTCTATGACGTGGCACAGAAGTCGTGTTTTTCACACAGAGAAAAGTAATCTTTTCAGTAGAAATCAAATTATACTGGTGAAGTATTTGACCAAAAGCATACGCCAGTCCATTTAGCATAGATTAAAAGCAAAAAATAAAGGATAGAAGATAATTGCTAAACTAGTAGAACTATGAATCATCTGAAAGTTAACACTTGATTGTTTTTTATCTTCACAAACAGACCACTTCTGCTGACCCCATTATTCTTGACTGTAATATACTCACAAAGGTCTCACTGATGCTCCTGTGTATAATGCTAATTTAAGGAAACCTCAAATAATTTTTTATGCATTGTACTGCAAATTTAAATTGCATCTAAAGAGGAGGAGACAAAATAAACAGTTTTACAACCTCATTTTGATGAGTTATTACATAAATACAGATCAGACCACCATATTTGATCTAGCTAAACATACTTAATTTGCCCAAACATTGGTGGTAATGGCATATTTTGATTAAATTATCCAAGTTTTAAAAATAGTTACTATAGCAACATACACTCCAGAGTGAGATGCCTGACTCTCATCCTAGCAAATAATTTCTGTCAGGAAATTATTTGATAGGATGATGATAGGAAAATTCAATATATGTAGTTGAATTGCTCCTGCCCAAACTAAAAATAAGCCAGGTTTGGCCCTGGTATAAGTAGGCACATTTTTTTTTGGAGGGAGCTGAGACAAGGTAAGCAGTGATGTAGCTCTATCTATACTTAGCGTAGGAGAAGGTAAGAAAATAAAAGTGATAAAATTGGCTGTCTGTAATGAAATGTCATGACTAAATATGGTCCTGCTCTTACTCTGGAACAATTCATATCACTCATACATGTCCATTTGTGTTGTAAAATCTATCCCAGTAGCCATTACATATAAAAATGTAACACTCCTAAGTGTTTCACTGTGACGTATTTGCCATTGCGTCTTGCCATCTGGAATTTTTAGGTAACTTTTCCCCATACCAACATCTGAGGAAGTATGAAAGTCTATTGTTTTGTGACAGGTCAGCAGCTTGATCACAGAGAAACTCACCTACAGCTGCAGAGTAAATGTCTGTGAAACCAAGGACGTGAAACTGAGTCTTACCTCGTGTTTTCACTCAATTTGTTTCCTCCTGCAAGATGAGGGAAGGTCTCTGTAGGTTCTCACCTGTAACTACTCAGTGCCAAAAGGAGGCATCTTTACAGCTTGGGCAGCCTTTTCCATGCTTGCTCTCAGGTGTGCTTGGTGCCCAAAGATTTTCAAAAATCTTTGGAAGCAAACTGTGGCTCTGTGCTTTTGGATAAGGTGAATTGCTCGGTCTAAACTGCTCTCGTGGGGATGTCGCTGTCTATTCACAATTGTACATTAATTTTTCTGATCCTGACTGAGGCACAAAGTGCGTGAACTCAGTCACGATGTGTATTACTCTCTGAATCACCAAAAGCCCTTTGCTGCCCAGTGGTCACCTTTGGAGGCCTTTGTTGTGTGTTTGCATTCACTAAAGCAACCCACAGTGATGCCAAGGAGATGAAAACTGAGTAAGACCACAGGCTGGTGCTCACAGATTTTAGGAAAAGTTCACAAAACACTATTTTTCAAATCTGCTGCTCAGTGTTTATGTAGCCAAAAAAAGCATTTGTTAGTTGTATCTGGAGAAGAAAGCAATAAAGTTTATAAAGCCTGAGTGGTCACAAGCTTAAAGGGTCCTGTGTTTGATCCACGAGCAAGTGCTTACCCATTAAACTTTTGTCATTGGTCATGTTTTTACCTCCAATTAGGTGTTCAGGCAATGGAATAGTTCATTCCTCTTTGATGTTTGATTTCTGCTGGTTTTGGCATGCACTGAATTTGTCCAAAGTTGTTTTTTCTTGCTTCATTTTGCATTCTGGCAGACCCACTAGAACAGGTTGAATGTCAATAAAGTTTAAGAAAATCCTGAGGGCTGTAATTCTCTGCTCATTTACACCAGTGTCAGATCACTGTGGCGTTGCTGAGATGGAATCATCCCTGACTGACACAAGGGGAGAATCAAATTCTGCCTAAGCAGTAGTTCTGAATGTAACAGATACCTGTATTTTGTTGATGATGGAAAAGAATAAATTACTGGAAAACAGTGCTCTTCTCTCAGGTAATAAAAAACTTCAAAACGTGTCTTCTTCACTAAGAATCTGAAGGTAAATTTATGTCCCTTTTAAGGGTTTATGTATTATCAGCATTCATGTCCCATATAATGTAAACAACCAAAACCAAAACCTGCCTTTGACAAAAAGCCTCCACCAATAAAAAGCAGCAGAACTCCCTCTCAAAATGTTCTGCTCAACATCATGTATGTCATCAGTTTTGAAACACACAGTGACTTGCTGACTCTCATTCATTTCCTAACCCCCTGAGTCATCGGTGTAGGACTTCTCTAGGGTTTGTGAGAATATTTGCAAACCAGGTAGTTTCCTCATAAGTGTATTAATTGCGTTAGCAACATAAAAGCATTCATAATTTGCTTACAAATATTTTTCATTCTTGCTTGGTTAAGCATTCTAGTTCCAGGAGAGCAGCAGTTTTCTTTCCTGAGTAAAATACTCCCTAGGTCTGCATTTCTTGTGAGAAATGACTGGTGTCTCCCAAGAACATAAGTTGTGCCTGGATTGTTAAAGACTGCAGTTAGAAAAGGGAAGGAGTAATCTTCCCAGAGTTTTAACCAATCATTTGCATTAATAGACCATTCTATTAAATATTACAGAAGCAAATCAAAGTCAAACCTTATACTCTGTGGCTGGGGGTATTTGACCTTTGCATCTCTTTTTTGTTCTAAGCAGTACGTTACATTACTTTGATGAGCACATCCTATGTGCAGAAACATTTTTCCAGTGTGTCAAAAGGAAGCTAACCTAGCATAAAACTGAACCAACGTAAGTAGCAATAAACAAGGGCAGAATTTGAATGAAAATAGGAATTTTACCACCTTTTTCAGATACCTTTCCTACATTTTACTTCTTGCATGACTTGCATGTATATTTGTAATCATTCTGGTGGATGCAGATGTTCTGCTGTTATAGTATTTGTCTTAATGGAAAATTTCTCTTTACAGTATGTTTGGCTTGTGTGTCTCACATCAGCTTATTCTCCCAGGAGATCTAGAAATGCTAGTCATACATGTTTTCCTGTGATGCAGCTAGAAGTTTTTATGGTGAACATGGAAATAAGTGTTTTGCTTTTTCCTTCCCCACTTTTAAACAGGTAGACAAGAAAATTGTCCGCACCGAAATTGGAGTTCTTCTTCGCCTTTCGCATCCCAACATTGTAAGTTTAGCCATGTTCTTTCACTCCACATTTGTTTCTTTGTTTTTTCTAAAACTCTTTCTGTTTATGAGCAATGACTGTTGTGGTTCACCTGTACAGACCTGGATTAAAGATTTGGGTTCTCTGACAGCTTTTTATGAACACCTGTTGGGTTATACTTACACTTTAAGATAAAACACTGATGTTCTTACAGAGTTGAGTGAGGAACTATGTGAAAGAAGGCCTGCAAATGAAAGTGGAAGTTGGTGTTGTCAGTCCTTGGAGGGTAGGAAAGGTCTTACTTTTTGGTTTCTCTGAAAGATTGGTAGACAGCCTTAAAGTTCTGTATTTCATAGAGGTTACTGAGGTATGAGTATGAGAATAAACAATAGAGAGAATCAAAAAACAAATGGTAGCAAAAGAAAGTGGAAGAGCATGAGATAACTCTCCCAGCTGTAGTCTCTGTCCTACTGTTGACCTAGTTGTGCTCAGCAAGAAGACAAAAAAGTAAAACAAATACTTTCTGTTATCTTTTACCAGATAAAACTGAAGGAGATATTTGAGACCCCTACAGAAATCAGTCTTGTTCTGGAGCTGGTCACAGGTGGAGAACTATTTGACAGGTAAGTTGCGTGTACACACCTGACTCAGTACCTTCCCCAAGAATGCTAGAGTTCAGATTTCTTCTCTGCATGTAATCCCTGTGGTGGTAATTACTGGAATTATTTCATTGGCATACGATTTACTCACATGAATAAATATCTACAGCAAATAGCTTAAAAATGTGTTTGGAAATGTAATTATCAGGAGACTTTTGGGAAATTATACATGAGTTGAAAATTGAGGAATTAGCCGGTAAATACTGAAGAAAGGTGCTTAGCAGGTGTCTAGCATTGAGCGTGCTAGAGCAGACAAAAGGCAGGAAAAACTGCCAAAATCTCTGTGACAGGTCATCATAAAACCTGCTAGGTGGCAATCAGCCTGCCAGGAAGATAGTGTTATGTCACATAAAACTTTGGTAAGACAACTAACAAGAAAGAAATTCTCTTTGGTATGCACTTTATTTACAAAACATCTGGTTTTGCTACAAGACAGGTGTTGAGTTCTGAAGGTTTTGCCCATGAGGCTGCAGGTGCTTGTGGAGTAGGTGTATTTGCATACAGTGAAATGATTCTGTAATTGTGTTGGGGTGATATTTTGCTGGTAGGGATTTGGTTTTTTAGAGCAAGGAATGACACAAAAAACATTTGATACTGGCTTGAGTAAATGAATTAACTCACTGGCATTGATGATTTCCAACTCATGTAAGGACAGGTTATTTGATTTTCCTTCTTCTGTAACTAAAGTCTAGTATTTTAGAGGACTGTTACACAAATACACATAAAATATACAGCTGGAAGGTATCTTTGACTTGAAAAAGCAAAAACATGCTTTATTTTTTTATACCATGGTCATAGCTTTGACCTTGAAAAGAACTATTTCTGAGCAGTAACAACAAAAGCAACTGCTCCTGTGACATCCTGACTTCAACAGGATAAAGGTGTGTACTCTCTCAATACTCAGCCAAAACAACGAGAGATGTACAGCAAGTTAAACAACCAGTGAAGGCCCAGTCCTGAGCTGGAGAGGACTGTGGTCAAGGTGCTTTACCTTTCACATAGCCCTTTATACATCCATGTGGTTTCAGACTGGGTCATTTTCAAGAAGGCTGGATACTCTACAGGAGTCTTTGATGAGATGATTTTACAAAAGGCAAGCACAAAGAAGCCAGTGAAATGGTTGGTTCCTGAGCAGCAACCAGCTGTGTGGAAGAACTGAAGAGAAAGGACTTCATGGGATCCAGGATGGGGAATTGCATTATTTGATGGAACCAGGATTTAATATTATGGCATTTTCAGCATTCTATAATCTATACTCAGCAGTGACTATGCGATTTGAGCTGTCAGATTGATCTTTTCAAAAAGATGGAATGCTTGCTCCAGTCGTTTGGACAGCTAGGACGAGCTGCCTGTCATTCTGAGAATCAAAGTCATTTGGTCACTCCGTAGAATTGCGGTGCCCCCTGGTGATGCTACAAATGAGCCAATAGTGTGGAGGATGAACTCAGCATCCTCCCTTTCTGCATGTACAACAGAGCTGGAAACTTTGTCAATACAGACCTCTCTGATCTGTCATTTGGAAAAAAAAACCAACAACCAAGGAAAGATTATTTTCAGCTCTTAAGCTAGCAAGAAGAGTATTACTTCCCTCTTCAACCTTAAAATAAAAATAATTAGATAGAAATATGCAGCCAAGATATTTTACACCAGTGGCTCCAACTGAACATTAGCTGTCTCCCACTTCTCATCTGGGCTAAGGATTAACACTCACATTGTGCTACACAATGGCTGCCCTCTGTGTTTAGTGAGGGTAAATTGAGCTTTCTGCCTTAGGGCAGATTTCCCTCTCATGCTTAATCTTTCCAGTCCCTACATATTTTTATCCTTTGTGAAGGAAATGTCCTGACTGACGGAGAGGCCTTGTGCACTCCTTGATATGATGCCTATGCCAGTAGAAGGCAAAATGAGCCTTGAGTGATCTCTTTCTGGGCAGTGGGGTTGTGTCAGATGTGGAGGGAGAGTTGTGACCCTGTCTTGAGATCTGCCCTGTGGCTGTCCTCAAGGCCAGACCCTGTACAGAGAGTGTGTGGGCCAGCAGGACCCCAGCGTGGCCAGGGACCACCTCCAGGGTTTGGAATACCTTATGTGTCTTATTTACTTTGTAAAACACCATCCATACACAGACAGCAGAGCTGTCTTGTACTCTGAAGGATTTACTCTTGTGCCTCTTTCAAATTTGCTGTCAGCAAGTGATACAACTGGGCCTGTTACACAAGCACTCCTGCTCTCCTGGCTGCCAACATCTCCATTGCTGTTACTGCTCATTCCTGTAATATGCTGCTACTTCTTATATCAGCTACTTTATTGCTCTAGTTTTCTGCCATCCCAGATGTCCATTCTTCTTTTGAGTAGTATTTGAGCCGCAGATGAGTAAGTTCTTTCATGTAAACATCCCTCTTATCATGAAGATGATTTTATAAATACCCAAGATCCGATTAGTCTTCTAGAATCCTATTACCATTGTTGATGTGCTGCTGGGTTTCATGCCACTCTAACATAAAAGTTCTGGGTAATGAAATTATTCACTTCCTTTACCATATTTAACATTACTGTCAAATCATGCATGTTATTGCTAAAATGAACTCTCATTATGGCAATTTCTCAATTGTGTTACCTAAAAGGAGATAAATTCAGACTAACACATCAGTTTGACACCCGAGTTCATACAACTGAAGTCAGATTGATTTTGGTTGTATTTTTAAAAAGAACACTGTTTCCCAGACTTTGTAAATCCCATTGTAGGTCAATCCCTGACATACCACGCCAAATACAATAAATATAACTCCACACTAAAGTGTAGGAGTTTGTTGAAGTAAGTGAGGACTGACAAAGAGCTTGTGTCAAAGGGTGACAAAGAGTGACAGACCAGTGCAAGAATTGACCAAAACAGAGAGAAAACTGAAGCAGGACCAAATTAATTAATATGAAAGGTCTTTACAGATGCTGCATCTCCAGACTAGTGCTGGCACATACAACTGACATTTGCTTGGCCCTTCTTTGTCATTCCTGCATGTTTAAAAAAGGCATGCATGGTTGAAGTGCGTTTAAACTGGCAGTGTTTTGACAGAACCCCAAAAGACAATCTTATGATAAGGTTCCAAGTGTTCCAGCAGTGGTGAGCCCAACAGCACAGTCTGAGATCTGTCTTTTATGAGCTAACTTTTGTTGAAGTTGGACTTTTCCATGCAGATTTTATTCATATCTATTGTTTCTCAGCAAAAAAAATTCAATTCTGCTTTAACTTCATTCTAGTCAGAATACCTGCAGACTGCTAAGAATAGGTTTTGTTAGAGTCTTTCTTTTTTCCACGTCAAATACTGATGTCAATCTATAAATTCGTTTTCTCTTTACGTTGGCATCTTGACCACAGATTCTTCTGTTTCTTCTTTCATCTTATTATTAAGTGCACCAAACAATGTCTAAAAATAGCACTTACTGCTGGCAGTCTCTTGACTCACTTCCATTCATAGTTACCTGTAATTTCCTTGGAAATACAGGTTCAAGCTGATATTCTCTTCTTTCATGGAGTGTACATTAACAAAAATACTAATTGTTCTAAAGAACTTGCCTTTTCAAGAGGTGTGGGAATTCTTGCCTCTTATGGGCAAAATACAGTGAAGCCTTCCCAGGCTTCAGGCAGACCTTTTGTGCTTTTGGAAATTAAAATTACTGAGGGAATTAAAAAAGAGTCAAGGAAATAAACACTCACCAAAGTGGGAGTCTTTTATGAACTAATGTCAGACTATTTTTCATTTTCTTCAGTGTTTTGGTCTCTTATGTGGTGGCAGTCCATCTTCTGAACAGGGGCCAGAGAGTCCTTTGGGCTCCCTGTGTCATATGACCATGTTGCAGTCCCTTCACTCAGGAGTGGCAAAAATAAAAAAAAAAAATTGGTTACTTAACTACACCAGCTGTGCCTGTTCTCTGAAGCTGGAAGACAAGACACAAAGCAGCTCTGGTAAAAGTTCTCCTTGGTATCTTAGTAGCTCATTTAGTTTCTCATGAATTCAGTCAGCTTCAGTAATGATAAAACCCAGTAATTCAAGAATAAAGACATGCATTAATGCTCATTTGTAGTCTTCCCAATCTAATTTGCTATTTCCTTCTTGTACAGAGTTGTAATAATGCCTTTATACTTTTTCTTGGTGGTCAGTGCCTAATTTTCTGTCATTCTGGAAACAGGGAAAGCCTTTTGTCAGTTGGACACATCAGTGCCTGTGAAGATCTTTAGTTTATTAGGTATTGTTAACTGAAAGTTCTTGTGATTACAGCCTCTCTGACATATGTATTCTCAGTTTTCTGCCACAGCCTCAGCATAGTAAAATAGATATACATAGTCTGGATGCCAGAAAAACTGGGAGAGATACATACATCTGTTAAATTAAATAGAAAGATGTTTGAGGCCCCACTGAATTACTTAATTTTTAACCAATTTTAACTTCATATTTGTTTGAAATGCAGAGAGGTTTTAGCAGCTCTGTGCAGGTGACAAGTCGAGGTATATCAACCTACAGCCTATACAGCTGTACCCTAATATATATATATATATATATATATACACATAGATACAGAAAGTGTCTGACTGCTCAAGTGCTAATGATGTGTCTTCTGTGCCATGATTCAACACCTCTCCTGAAATTATAAAGTCACTTAGGATGTGAGTGCTTTGTACATTTGGGGTTTAATTGCTTTTGTTCTATGTACATTATGATGAGAGTGCAAAGTGAAGTAAAAATGTTTTAGGAAGAAGTACAGTATCCTAAATGTTCAGAGCACTGAAATGTTTTTCCTGGATGATAATTAAGATGATATTTTCACGAAAGCCTGAAAAGCAAATATGTTTTAGGTAATGTACTTCTCAGTTCAGTGCTGACCTCTAGTCACTGTCACAAGGAATGTATTAGAGATCCATGCACTGTAAGAGCTGCCAAGGCCACCACAGGAGGACTGGAAGAGGTGAACCTGAAACAGTTCTGAACCGAGTAACAATAATTTGAATGCTCTTGGGAAGTGTGACATAGAGGAACACAAGCACCATCTGTGTTATGCAAGCTGTGTCCAGTTTCAGAATTTGATGGGCAGTTGCTTCCTTTTACTGAGAAGTAGGTGTTGTGCCAGTGTGAGCTCCAGGGCAAGGGGTTTAAAATGCTGTGGCAGCTAGAATTGTGCTGGTTTGGCATGGAGGGGTGCAGCAGGCAGGTGGGTCCTCTGAGTTCAGGAAGTATCTTTGAACCATCCTTGGGCACCCAGGAGTTTGGGTTTTGTTTCTTAAACACCTCTGTAGTCTTCTAATGTGGGCTATTCCAGTGACTCTCCAGACTGATAATTAGATTCAGTGTCAATATTAGGAAAAACTTCCTTTCTGTGAATTTGGCTGATACTTGTTTGCCTTGTCCCCAGCAGGTAGAGAGAAGGTGATTACATTATTCTTTAAAGCAAACTTTATAGCAAACTCTCACGCAGTGGAGGACTCCATTTTCTCAGCCCTTGCAATCTTTTGTCCCCCATTAGGTTTTCTGTGTGTCATTTACTGTCTGTTGAACTTCCTCCACATTCCCACATCTTTTTCATACTGAGGTGCCCTTAGCTAGACAGAGAAATCCAGTTAAAGCCTCAGCAGTTGCTGGCAGGGCAGTTTCATCAGTGCCTTCAGTGCTGCTCTTTTCCCCTCCCCAGGCCACTGCCTCTTCTGCAAGCTGTCAGTGACCCTTCTCTTTGCCCCCTCTCAGCTGCTCTCCAGGCAGAAGCTGTGACATGCCTCACTAACTCAGTTTGTTGCTCTGCCTCACACAGTCAGTTACAGAGAAACTTTTGTCTGAGAGGGAAGCTTGAGCAGACAGTTCATGAGCACTGTTGGCTTCACAACCTCTAGAAACAAAGACCATTCATTTTTTAAAGCATCTTCTGAAATAAAGCTCCTGAAAGTTGAACTTGTCCCATTCTATGGGTACTATAGTGAGACTGAGTTGGAAAGCTAAAGAGGGGAAAACAAACCCCAGTATGAGATATAAAAAATGTGCAATCTCTCTCTAAACTCTCCTACATGCCACATTTATCAGAAAGTGCTCCTTGCTTGATAACAACGGAGAGAAAAGAGTTTTCCTGAAAGACTGCAGTGCTGCATTTAATTTCTAAACAGAGTATTGAAGGAAAACTTCTAGTTTGTTTGACACGGAGTCAGATCCAAACCCTGTCTGTATTTCCCATTATCCTTCTTCAGATCACAGACAGGCAGTTTGAGTCATTAGGGACAGTAAGAGCCAGTCTGCTCTGGAATATGAAAATGGTTGTAGAATAAGGGAGAATCAGCAAACTGAATCAGAGCTACTTTTTAAAATATGTATTATTCTTCAATTCTGTAGTATGGAAAATGCATACGTATTTAAGAGGGAAAACGTATTTTTAACTAAACAAATGCATCAGAGGAATTGCAATCACCTCAATACAGACATGAACCAATAGATCTGTGAATCATTCATTGAGAAAGGGTCCCTTGTGGAGACCATTTTTCTATTGAATAGAGCTATGTCGTTTTCTTTTCCTGTTTCTGCTAGTTTTCTGTCTCACTTTAGCTTGTATAAAGTCTTCTAATTTAATTTTAATCAAATAAGAGAATTTGCATAAGAATTAAGTGAATAGTTTCAGAAAAAATCTCCATGACAACCAAAGCATTTTAGATAAATTAACATTTATTACATAGAACTAAAAAAATTTTTAAATTGTTAGCACATACTGGTATTGAAACAGAAATTGTATTTGTACCAGGTAGTGTCTTGCCTGAGACTGTACATGATGTAACATGACACAGTCCACAGGTCAGATGTGGGGCAAAAATTTTGGGTAAAAGAATGAAAATTACCCTAAAAACTGTGATGGCTTTTTTTAATGTCACAGGATGGTCTGCAAAGCAAATACAAATATTGGTCAAAAAAAGCAAAACAATGTTGGGAACCGATAAAATAATAAAAAAAAAAATGTTGTTTTAGATGGCTAAATAGATTCAGCAGGACTTTTGCAAGCCACATGACATGTTTCTGAATTCAGCTAATACTCAACTGCTACCGACTTCCACATTGTGAAGAAATAGTACTTATAGCAGCAATATTAAATGATGGCTAAATATTGCAAATTTTAGAGTAACTGTTTAGATTAATTTGCATAAAACTAAGTGCATTTACCAATATGAGTTAAGGGAGGCAAGCAAGAGACTTTACCTGCTCATATTTCAGGCAAGACTGGAGGATGGGTAGAGTGGCCCACGTGGGAGGGAAGCAGAGAAGAAAAGCTAAGAATAGGAGAACTAGTGCATGTAGAGCATGGGGGAGGAAAAAGTAAGTTTGTTAAAGTGGTAAGATTCCAAATTTTCTTGATAACCAGCAGTCATGAGAACATCTTGTGTTTAAAATTGCAGAAATATTCATTGCACTGGGTGCCAATACCCATGAAAAATAAAAGAGGAAGAGGCTTTGGTTTCAGGGTCAGTGGTCTCAACTGCAAGTTTCAGGTGTTGCTGTAGTGCCCAGGGAAGAACACTCACCCTTGCTTTGTTTTAGCTGAGACCTCTCACTGCTATGGCAGCAGCAAGAGCTGACCAAGAATTTAAGGTATTGGCAGTCTTGGGAAACATTGGCATGGGCCTTCAGTGACTATCCCAGTCTAGCCTCCTCTGGCATTGGATGAGTCCTCTCCTTGCTCAAAGCAAGTTCCTGGGTGGTTTTGATTCTGTTTTTTTACCACTGCAGCTGTGCAGGTGCTGTTTCACTTGCTGGACTTGGAAGGAGCTGGCCTTCTGTTTTGTCACTCATTGAAAAACCCAACCCAAGACCTAGTCCTTTCCTTCTCTGGTGAAGGGTTCACTTGATGGTTTCCACTCACCTGACATGCTTGCCATTAATCCCCAGATACAAGTATTCTAGTCAACTGTAAAATTTTATTATTCCTCTGAAAATTGTTTCTAGAACGATACGTTGGGATTCCCCATTTCTTTCCTCATTGATGTTCAGATCCCGTATGTTTAGCTTAACATGACTGCACTCTTTCTTTTTTTTTCCTACCAGTAGTGAAGTTTCTGCAGAGCAGGTATGGCCACTACCTCCCTCCCTTTACTGAGATATCCCAGTGGCTTCACACCTATATGGTGACTAAAGCATAGTACCAAATCCTAAGAATAATTCCCCAAAAGGAGTGAAATCCATTACACGGTCTTCCCAAACTACACTGGAGGCTGTAGGGGTATGGTGAATGCTGGTAAAAATTCATGCAGATGTAGACTCTGATGAAGATGTGCATAATGGAAACTTTATAAACAAAATAGCAAATGCTGCAATTCTGTGGTGAAGAGGCTACACCAAACAGCATCTGCAAAACTAAAGAATTTGTACTGCAAGAAAACTTCCAAGTGCTCACAGGGAATAGAAATGCTGGAGAGGCTGGTTGGAATTTGGCAAGGATTACTGCAAATTATGAAACACTTGAATACATACATGTGTTTGACGATGGAAATTGCCAAAATTTCAACTATAGGAGAGCATGCATCCCCAGAAACACATTATGCCATTTCCACAGGTTTTCTGGGCAGTGTGATGCTGAGGGTGGTTTTATTTACTGCTAAATTTGTTCTAGCCCCATTACCTGGCAAGGCTTTTCCACCTCTGGGTGACAGCAGCAGCTGAGAGGGCCTGATAACACAGATTTCTGTGGGGTGACTGGACCCTGCAGGCAGGCAGAGGTGTGTCCCAGCACCGTAGGACTGGGTCTCTTCCTAAACTGCACCTCCATCTCTGCTGGCAGTGGAAGAGGGAGATGAGCAGTGGCCCTGGGAAGTACTTCCCTGCTCCTCTGTACAGGAGGCAGATTTATCTCACATATGCTGATATGTGCTTGGAAAGACAAGATTAAATCAGGTGGTGATTTAGGAGACCTTGATGTCCACCTAGGAGACATTTTGTTAAATGTGTGTCTTGCCTTATACAAACGTAAACAGCTGGATCTGCATATTTCAATACATGCTGTCATGGTTGCCAGCACTGTCCACCCAAAATGTTGTGGTTTTAGGCTGGTCAAACACCAGGCCCCCAAGAACCACTGCTCACTCCCCCTGCCCCAGTCCACAGCTGGACAGAGGAGAGAAGATTTTAATGAAGAGTTCACAGAGTTTGAGACAAAGACCAGGAGAAAAACTCTAAGTACCATCAAAGGCAAAACAGGCTCAACTTGAGGATATTTAGTGGATTTATTGCTAACAAAATCAGAGGAGGATAATGAGAAGTAAAGTGAGCCCTTAAAACACCTTTTTCACCCCAGCCCCTCCCTCCTTTCCACCAACAGCACAGGGAGACGGGGTAGGAGGGTTTTGGTCAGTTCATCACCCGAGATTTTTCATCTGCTGCTTAGGGAGAAGGACCTGGTTTCCTGAAGTACTGTGGCATCAATCCCCTTCCCAAACTGCTGCAACATGAATTTCCTCCCACGAGCAAACAGTCCTGCCCAATACTGCTGCTGTGGGTCACTCTGCCAAGGAGTGCAGTCCTTCCAAGGACGGGCTGGTCCCACTCAGGGCAAAGCTCTTTTACAAATTATGGCTCCCACCAGACTCGGGAGCAGAGCCTCTTTAGCCATCGTCAACCCCCACTGGACCACAGCCCCCCTCTCTAGGCATCCCCCCTCCTGCTTTGGTGTGGGCTCCTTCCCCACAGCTGGGGGTGGATCTCTGCTCCTTCATGGACCTCAGGGTGCAGGGGGACACTGCATTAACATAGTCCTTACCACAGGCAGCACGGATGTCTTGGCCTTGGTGTCTGAAGCACGTCTTCCCCCTGCTTCTTCTTTCCTGACCTTGTTGTCTCCATGGATGTTTCTCTCACACGTTCTCACTCCTCCTCTTCGTCTAACTAGAACTAAAGCTGCCCAGCCCTACTTTGTTTTGATTTCTTCTTAAATACGTTGTCATAGAGGCGTTACCTCCATCTCTAATAGGCCCAGCCATGGCTAGTAGCAGGTCTATGTTCAGAGCCATCAGAAATTGGCTCTGCTGGATGGCTGTGGAAGCTTCCGGCAGCTTTCCACAGGAGCCATCTTTGTGGCCTCTCCATTACCAAAAATCTGGGCCCTGCAAAACCAACATACAAGCATGAAAAAAATTCTACACAAATCAGCATTGCATTTTTGCTTGCTCTAGAATGTCTTCATTTTGAAGTTGTATCTTGAATTTCCTGGATCCTCGTGGCACCAAAATGAGTGTTTTTCTGAGGGGTTTTTTTTTTTCTTTGGCTTGACTTCAAGCAGTTCTGGATTCCCTGCTGTCTTCCTCACAGTTTTTCTCTCCAGCACTCTTTTAGCCTACCTGTCTCTTTAATTTGCATATCAAAGAGAGTATTTAATTAGTTCCTTATTGCTGCTGTTCCTATCTTTCTGTCCTCTCAGCAAAGGTTCACCCATGGTTTTGTTAAAGAGCATTCTGTAAACTAGGTATAAATACTTGGGGTTTGCTTCAATAATAGTAAAATAAGATATTTGTGCAGATTTCCTTCCCATTATGGAAAAAAAGGGCAATGAATCATTGCTAATCTGCAGGCTGAATTTGAAAAATCCTTTTAAAGAAGACTCATTTGTCTCAGGTAGGAGTGTTGCTGGCACACCTACCATTTGTCTTATGTAAACTATCGCAGGGAGGATGCAAAAAATAAATATGCAAATGATCCCCCAGCATTACTACATGACCTAAACTACAGGATAATCTTCTTTCAATACTCCTCCTTACTGCCTAATAGCCAGGTTTTAGTTCTAAAGCAGCGTACTCTTAGAAATAAATTTTCATCTTTAGAAAGGAATATGTCTTTTTTCATTTATTGCCTTTACAGAAGATTAGGTTTCCTATTTGCTAGATTATTATTAAGAATTAGGTTTGCAGTCTCAGTAGCTCTGAATTCTAAACTTCTGGAAAACTGGGAAGTTAACTGCAAGTGGCATAGGCTGTAATGGATTTGCCAATGCATGTTGTTCATGTGCAGCATTAGCAATGGGTCCAGTGCATTGCACAGTAATTCCACAGTTGTTTTTTATTGCTCTCCTGAAATTTGGGCCCACACTTCATTACGTTTATTTACTCTAAAGTGCAAATTACAAAGCTTCATCTACAAGGTCTGTGTGCTTCTTCTGCCATGTGTTTAACATAAATAATGAGAGCTGTATGCTTTCCTTACCAGCATATATTGCCTAAATCAAGGTGGGATCACCTTTAGGTCAAGAGGGCAGTCTGAAGCATCTCTTTGATCTTTCCCTTGTTTCAGGGGTCAGGTAATTAGTGGTTTTCTTTTCTGCATTGGCTGGGCATTGACAGAAAGCTCATCTTTTCTTTGATTTTGGTGAGTGGAGGAAAACACAAAGAAGTAGATTGCATTTAAGAGATTTCTATTTTTCATTCCCCTGGTTTATCTGTTTGGAAAAGATGGAACAAAGACTGTTACCATACTGTAAAATGAGAAATGTGTTGGATTAAGGGAGAAATGTAAATTGAATTATAGGTGCATTGCTGCATATTTGTCTGTTCTTAGTCTGAGATGTGTTGGGAAATCAGAGTATTCTAATACTGTTGAAGCTTTACAGCCTGCTTCATGCACTTCTGAAGCGGTGCACAAGGTCATCCTGCACCTGATGGACTCAATGTGTGGGCAGGATGGATGCTGCAGACAGGAATGTCTGGCTGACACTAAATACTTTATTTGAATTCCATAAGAGGAGGCAGCAAAGCCAGTGTATTTGGGGGAATGAGGAGCTAAGCCAGAGCATCACTGGGGCTCAGGTCTCACTAAGTAATCTAATAGAAGAGGATAATTCAGCCTGAAATAGCTGAGGAGGAATCTTACCTGTGGGCATAACGTAACATTTTATTGTGTAATTTGTAGCTTTTTGTAACCTCTTTCCTGTACTTCAGGCTAAAAACCTAATATAATGTCTCAGTGAGTAAGCTTTGCTTTGTTTTCACCTTGAGGTGGTAAGTTCCAGTAAAGCTTCCCCTAATGGTTCAAACAGATGCCCCAAACAAGGGAAAGGCTGAAGGTACAAAAAAAGCAAAGGTGTTAAAGCAGTGCATATGGGATGACAGCTAAAGGGTTGCCAAAAAAACCCCAAAAAAAACCAAACCGAACAGGCTTCTAAGAAATAAGGCCAAGTAATTATGTAGCAAGAAATCATGGTGAAATAGAGAGTTGCTTGAGAGTGATTATTTGATGTTACCAACACCACATGAATAAACTTGGTTTTCTGTGAACACAATGAGTGTTAAGATAAAGTAATGGCAGCTGGTTGGGAATATCCCTGTATGGACTATTTTCTATGCTTTTCTATGTTTGTTGCATCTGTTTCTGGTTGGAGTACTGTCTTTGCATTGTTTCTTACTGCACTTGATCTCCTAATAAGTATAGAGCAATTCTTTTTATATGGACTTTAATCAACACCTTTCCTATCAGCTTCTGTGGAGTTGTGAGGAGCTGCACTGATGGTAACTCAATGTGAGTTACTGCAAAACAGAAGCAGTGGGAGAAAGAAGGATAGCCCTCTTGCCACCGGAAGAGCCTCTTTATGGACCTTGGGGCAGAAGGTCTTTCCAGTGACTTTTGACTTCAGACATTGAAGGTTTCTTGATGCACTGCTTCATGGAGTTTTTAGGGTATTGTCTTGTGAAACTGGCTTGTGTGCAGGACATAATTTTATAAAATTATGGACTGTCCTTGTAGCAGGACATAATTTTATAAAATATCTTGTAGGCACTACAGGTTCAATTTCCAGACAACATCTGTCTGTGTTTTCTTGGGCTTTGAAAAATGAGTATAGTAAAAATATCAAGACTTCAGATCAAAAATCTGACCTTTAAGGTCTCTCTGAGGGAGAATTATTGCAGTTCACAAATACTGTGCTCAGTTGAAAACAACAGTAAATGACTGTGGGGTGTCTTAAATAAGAGTATTAGTGTATCTTAATAATAGATCCTTCTTTTATCAACTTCTTGTATGCCTTCGTGCAAATCTGTGTCTTCTGCTGGCTCTGTTTAACTGAACAGTGCATTTAAAATGTCTCATTCTCTAAAGGCAGCTCTTAGAGAACATGTAGTGCAAATCCTGAGTCAGCCCCCTGACCCTGTGCCACTGCTGGTGTTCTCAGAAAAGAATTGCAGTAGGACAGATGGGCTACAGGAGGCCAAACCTGAAATTTGCATCATCCCCTGCTGTCCCTTCTGTGCAGCATAGAATACAACATTCTAACATTACTTTAACACAGAGAAGTATTTCCTTCCTTACTGTTTTTATCATGGCAAGGTCTCAGGGAGATAATATTACTGAAGAAGAAAGTTGAAGGATTGTTTGTTTTTGCAAGACTGAACTGATGTAAAAGCAAAAGTGAGAGAAGAACACTGGATTTGAGGACCTACAGAACTCATAAATATTCCTGAGCTCCCCATAAGCATCACATGGTCAGCACATTACAAAAATCAGGCTATCACATGTCATCTACACAAAGTAAACATACCATACTGGCTGTTTAAGTTAAGAAGGGGAAAAAAAAAGTAGTTTTAGTTGTAATGAAATTGTGTTTCTGTGACTACACCAATTTTCTACTGATGGGAGGGAAAAAGACAATTGTTCAGCCCATCACACTTGAGGAATAATTTGAAGCTAGGTAATTTTTACATCAACCCTTTCTCTTGAATAATTCAGATGTGTGTGTGCATAGCCTAGTGTTTTTGTTTCGCAATTAACTAACTAAATAAGGCAAGAGGGGGAGTGTAAGTTAAAAATAAGTGAAAAAGCAGTTCACGAAAGTTGAGTAGTTTTATCTGAGAGTAATTCAGATTCCTTTAGTTTTAGAAAGTTCCCAAAACATTGAACTGAATTCGTACCTATTATGAGCACCTTACCCAGTTGATATTTTATTTCCTGTCTTTCATTAAAGTGGGAATCAAAGGTAACTTAGATTGCAAAAAGGTGGCTTTCTAGTCTCTTGGAGGAACTCCAGTGTCCTGTTCATATTTAAATTTGATTACTTGCTGTTTCATTTTTGAAAAGAAGCATCTACCTGCACTCCTTATTCACCTTAATGATTAATTGTGTTGCTTTTTCTTTCTATAGGATTGTGGAAAAGGGATACTACAGTGAACGAGATGCTGCTGATGCTGTTAAACAAATCCTGGAGGCAGTTTCTGTGAGTATTACGTAACATCACATGCTCAGCACCTGATCTTTCATCCATGGTGGTTCAATAAATACTTCTGTGTGAAAGAGGCAGTCTACACTAGCTCCCTCCTACAATTAGTTTCATATTGGTATTTTCTAAGGTAATGGGTGGCACTTTGAAGAATTGTACTTCAGTCAGAATGACAGCAATACTGAGAGAGACCAGAATAATAATTGGTGCCCGTAGTTTGTGCAGTTTCTAACATACCTTCTTCCTCCAAATTTTCTGTGATTTTCAAACATTTGATTTTTTAATACAATGGTTTCATATTCTGTCACTTGGAGAAAAGTATACATGTTCTTGGGGCAAGAAGATGAATTCTTCTGGTGTCTACATACAATATTTCTGTACCCTTTCTGTGCTTCTTAGTCACTTGTAGCCCTTCCACCTGATTTCACACCAGACATTCTCCAGCTATCAGATGCTGGGAAAGTACATGAGAAACTAATTTGTCAAATGTCTAGTGTATCTGCTAGCACTGATCACTTCCACTACAGAAGACAGGGGAACATGCTGGACAAGAAGATGAAAGAAGTCAGCCAGCAGGGCTCATTTGAAGGATGCTGTGGTGGGACAGGATCTGTGCAGATCATCCCTGGAGATCCAGTGTCAAAGGATCTGTCCTCAGGAAAGGACTGGTGGTAATGACTGACCTCTGTGGAGAGTGTCTAAGATGAGGAAATTACTGGTTACAGCAGTAATTCTGTTAATCAGGAGGAACAGGCCAACCTGTGTGTATTTACCTGGGATGGTAACAAAATACCTCAATGTGAAAAGTGCCTATAAATCATGGTTTGGTATTCTTTGTGAGCCTGTCCACAGTAAATAAGATCTGAGAACTGGTGTTTACTAATTACACAAACTGCAAGATCAGGTCTTTTCACTTTGTGGTACTTTCTGAATGATCTGATGTCACTACTGTGTCACTCTCATCCAAAGAAATGTAAATCATGTCTTTTAAAGCACACCATAATGCATTTGTATAAACTTTTAAAATTGGCTCAAATTATTATTTTATAACCAACTTTTTCTTTCAGTTTGAAGTGCCCCAGCTAAGATGGTTCCACATTATTTAACACTCTTTTACAAAAAATATTATGATTAAGTTTTGCTGAAAGATATTTCAGAAGGTGTTTAAGCTCTTTATTTTAAAAGCCAGGAACCAGATGAAAATCTCCAGCTTCTATGAGTTATAGCAGCTTGGCTGAAATCAATGGAACAGTGATGTATAAAAGCTAAAAAGCTGGCTTTTAAATAAGCATGCAATAATTTGGATTTTTATGGATCCTTGTACTAGATCCCTGGCTAAGATGAACTGTATTGACTTCTGCTCTTGTGGCTGAGACTGAACATCTAAGCCAAAGCTGGAAAAGCTGTGGAAATGGCAGTTCCCAGCTTGGGATCTTTGCAGCCCAGCTGAAGTACTCTGATAGATTGGGGCTATAAACTTGACAGAATGGTGTTTGTGAGCAGGACAGGAGTTATTGTTAGAAACTGGAAAGTGCTGTTGCAGCATAATAATCATTTCAAAATAGAAGGAAATGTGTCCACAGATCATTCTTGAAACCAAATATTTGTACAAATTGTACAATAGACAATGCCAGTGAGCACCCTCCTGGCACCATGTTGGCTTTTTGACTTATGCAATTTTTATAAAGTGCTCTTTGAAAAAGCAGCATCCAGCCTTGACTTGGCTGGCCTCTCTTGAACTAATTGTTTTGTAAGAACTTTGTTAAGGGCTCTTACTCTAGGCATGGATCTGTTCTTGCAGTGGATCATTAACATGAGGAGGTGTTACATCTTCATAGAGCAAAGGTTTTTATGAGACACTTCTAAAGAATTTAATGAGAAGTGTAGAGTGAGATTTTAAAAGCACATAAGTATTTTTTATGAAATTTCCTTTTGAAGTTGTAAAAGCAAATGGACTAAATAACGGACTAATCCACAAAGCTTCTAGGTCAGCCTGCTTTTTGTAATACCTGAATACTTGTAAGCCCAGTTCTAACTGGCTTACCAAGAATTAATCAAGCAACCACAGTAGCACACAGAAAATTAATCCGAATCTTCATGTCACAAACCATCATGAATATATCAGACATCTGTCCTCCCAAGATCAGAGAAAACAACAAGACCAGCACTGTTTTGTAGACCCCCACATTCATTTTGCCCTTTTTTATGTGTTTTTTTCTTCTGTTTACAACTGATGTGGTGTTCTCATCCCTTGTCTATATTTGCCCTTAGTGAGAACAAATTACACTTTTTTCTCTCTTCAGCATTTTTGCCTTTTCCATTATTCTTTCATTGTTCTTCAAGCTGTGAGATAGCTTCATTCACAAGATAAAAGGCTCGTACAAAACTGGGTCAAACCAATGTTCATCCCTTTAACTCTTCTGCTGTGCTGTTCAGAACAGGTAGGGGAGGTTTTGTTGCCACTTGACTTCTCGGCACAGGGTGAGTTTTGTTCCTAAAAGAGGATACATTTGAGGGCAGCCTTTCTGGGCACATCATTGTCATTTATGTTCTTTCTGAGAATGAGTTGCATACAGTGTGGTCTTCTTGCATGCTTATTCTAGTAGCAGTTTTTCTTTTTTTTATTTTTTCTTTTAGTTAGTAATGAATTCTGCTTGCAGATTTCCTGAGGCCAGATCCTCACTGCCTGTCTTGCAGAATGAGTTGTTGATGTTGTGGTATCCAAACAGTCCATGAAATATTGGTTGTAAAAAAACTCTTGCACACTTTTTTCAGAGACATCTATTTTTTAGCTGGTTAAACTTGTAAAATTACACTGACTTTTTTTTACGTGTACTTTCAAAATCTCATATTTGTCACTAAAAATAAATTTTATTCCTTCTTACCTACTCTCCATTAGAATCAAAAGGACAGCTTTCTGCCTGGGGTCTAAATTACTCTTTTCATTATATTTAAATTTGAAATTATGTTTAAGAATTTCCTTTTTTTTTAATTAGGGTAGTGACTACCATAATTACTATCTGTAGTTTTGAACTCATCCAGCAGTCTCTAAGTTAATTTCCCATCACATTTTACAACACTTTTCTTAGACTGGCCATTATCTTGTCTGAATAAGAACATTTTCCTGAAGTTATATGTGGGACTCCCTCTATTTTTTAACCTAAATTTTCTACCTCTTCAAGTTTCATTATAGAGCTGTACTTCAGTTCCTTGTCATCTTAAATTCACAGGGAGCATGCTGGATTCTCAGCTAGGATTGCAATGCCTGAGGGCACTTAAGCAACTTGCAGGTTTGAGAAAGAAACTCTAGATTAAAGCTTTCTATTCATCTCAGAGGATTTTGATCTGTCCAATAATGAACTGTATGTTTGTAGGTAAGAATCTACTATGAATGTGCAGCCTGCAAGTACATTTTACCAACGCTGAGGCATTGGTGTGCCTGACAATTAGAGCTCAGGCCCAATCAGGTGATCAGGCTTCCAAAGACAGGATGAGGCTCAAGAGAATTGATTTAGATATTTGGGGTTTTGGCATTCAAAAAAGAAGCATACAAGAGATAAAGATTATGAAGAGGTTTCCTTTTTTTTCTGTGCAGTTCTTGTTCTTGCTTAGTTCTTGCTGGAGACAGAGACAGCCAATGGATTTTAGTTTTAGCCACCAGCTACAAGGTGAATTTAATCAAAGTGTAATTGTCACAGAATCCTGAAATTTTTAACAAGGCACATGTGTTACGTTATCAATATATACTTAGCAAGGCCGAAAAAGGCACATCATTAAGAGGAATAAGAATTTGGAAGAGCTCCATTTTGTAGAAAATTAAGTTAAATTCCACAGGAGAGAATGACAGGGATACTTAGGTATTACAACACACGACAAAGACTTGTTTAAAACACTAGCAAAATCTGGGAATACTGTATGTAAGAGGAGGAATCCAGTGCATGATTGTAGATATTGAAGAACATTGAAGTTCTTGTAGATATTGAAGAACTTCCTCTCTTTAGAATATTTTGCAAGATTTCCATTTCAATAGGAGAGGCATTTGTACCTTTCGATTTCTCCCCATTCACTGATGAATCCTGAGTGTTTTCTATTCTCTCTCTGGCAGTGGGTAGTGGCTTTTTGAGTCTGTTCGTGGCCTAAGTGTTGTTATCCATGAGGATGTGGTTAAGAAGCAGCCCTTATTCTGGTCTAAGGCTACCCACCAACCCCAGCTTTTATGGTGGGGAAAGAAGGGGAAGGCAAAATTCTTTTGTTGGGTTTTCTGTATGTTTGCTTAGAAGTGGAATTTCAGAAACCTGCAGGACTGGGCCAGATTCAGTGTATCCTTAACTGTGTGGCTGTTTTTACAAGGACCAGTGCTTAATTACTATAATACAAGGAATTTGCTAAGGATCACAGTGTTGTGTTGTATTTTATTCCCTGACAGTCTAGTCTGCTTTTACCATTCCTCTTCTAACACACTTACAGACTTATAGCCTCTTGAAGTGGTGTAAACACTACTTTAATAGTGATTGTATTAGACTGCAGACTAAAGAGGTTCTAGCAATATTTCTGGAAAGGACTTCCACAATAAAACATGCCTCATATGCATAACAAACCATGTATATCAAGGCAGATATAGAGGAGGAATGAAATAAGGGGAGAATCTATTTTTTGCTTTCTTCATATCTTATTATAATTGTAGGGAAGGCAGGCAGGACTGATGGTTGGATTGTATCAGGATGTGTTTTGCAGGTCAATTACTTACATTCTTCTCTGAACTGGGAGTATTTGCACAGGCATGGCATACAACTTAATGACCTGTAGTAAGAAATATTCATCCTAAGGTGTTGTTGTTGGGTTTTTATTAAATAAAAAATAATTTCTATTTTATGTAGTCTAGGCACAAAACTTTTTTTCTTCAAGGTTTGTTTGTGAGGCTTGAAGGTGAATCCTCTTGGAGGGGGGTGGTTTATCACACCCTGTACAGAGATGACTCCATGGAAGCTGGGAAGTTGTCTCAGCCTTTTCTTCCATTTGGTGAGAACATTTTAACAAGGGCTTCATCAGTGCCCTGGGAGACTGTTCTATCACACTGCTGTCAGGAACAAATAAGTGAGCAGGTAAACTGTCAAGTTATGTAAGAAACCTATTGAAGTGCTGCCACTGCCTGGGAGAGAAATGCATTTGTGTTTGAAATGTGCTGTTTCTGAAGCAATGTTCTGGAATGGTTTCATACACATGGTAATCTGTTCAGAGAGTGAGGGCATTTTTAATGAGTAGCTTCATAATTTTGCTAGCTTACATTTAATTGCTTTTCTTGTTTGTTGTAAACAGATTTTAAACTATTTTTTTCTCATTGTCAATGTACTTAAATTGTGGGTAAGGTAACACTGTGTGACTTCTTATCATACTAACCTGATTTATCAGGACCTTGATTCAGAATTATTTTGTCAAAAACATTTTTTGAGATCTGTTTTCAGCTGAGTACAAAGTTCCTTTTGCAGCACACATATTGAAGAAGAGTTACAGTCAAAAGAGCCCAGCACTGCTGCCATCAGCAACGAGGAAATGAGGGTATTGTATTTGCTATTATCACTAATAGAGGAAATGGAGCAAGCAGATTTACTGTATTACAGTTAATGTCCAGTGCAGCAAAAAGTCAGGGTCATATTTGCCTAGTTGTTACTGTTTTAAATCCTGCTTTCATCTAAGTAAGCTGTCCTTCTCTAGTTTTGGAAACATGTCATTTCAGTATTACTTTTGGAAAATATTTGGAAGTAACAATGAAAGTGACTAATTAGCACTTACTTTAACTCTCAGCACACCACGAATGCAATGCCAAATGCTGCTGTGCTTGAGTCAGCAGCTGATGCTTATTTCAAGAGACTGACATTTACAGGGAAATTGCTGCTTAAGAACGGACTGGGGACTGAAGGATTTGACCTTTTCCCAATTCATCTCAGCGAGATGGGCAATTTACCTGCACCTTCATTTATAGGGTGGATTGTTGAAAATATTGTGCGAGGAGAGTGCTGGCCCAGTCCAAAGTCCAATCAGGTCTGTCTCCTGATTCACTGACCCTTAAGTCTTTGTTTGGTGATGGCCTGGCCATCCCCTTTAGCAGGGGAACAGCACAGGAAACAAGCTCTCTGGGAGTCTGAGTCTTTTCTTTAGACAGCCACGTTTCTTTATGTTACCCAGCAAAATGCTGGCAATTAAGAAGGCACAAGTAAAGGAAAAAGACTGCATTTACCTCAGACTTTAAGCTGCTAATACTCCTTTTATTAAAACAATTTTTATCACATGTATTGTGCAAGCTTTAATGCAGGGATGTGGCATCCAAGGACCTGTTCCTATGGGACACACTGTGGAGTCTGCATCTCAAAATGTACATGGCATGGGCTCTGAAGACTTCTGAGCTGGAGAAGCTCCTAAAGTATCCTGAGAGCCTGGGTAGAAACAGTAAAAACTATTAACTGGATGCTACAGAAAGGGTCAAGAAGAATTCATGAAGACTGAGGAGGTGTCAGAAAATGCCCTAGGGAAATACCAAAGTAGAAAACCACACAGCTGTGCATGGATGGATAGAGGAGAAATGTTAACAGGCACTGCAGGAGTGTCACCAGTAACTGCTGCCCCTCTTGCAAACTGCAAGCCTTGATAAAGTGATAGCTGTGTGGACACACATATTTCACTAAGGAGTGAAAGGCATCTGGCTAAATGTTACATTAAATTCCTAAAACCTTTCTGAGGTTTGAGAAAACATGTAGAAGTTTTATGACTTCTATAGAATTCCATGAAGTGAGAAGGGCCTGAATACAATGAATAAGAAGCCTCCCCCTGCCCCTGGTCCCTGGACTAGGCTACCAGGCAGAAAATTGCTTGCCCTAGAACTGGCACAAAATAGAAGCACCTCTGCAGAAGTCACTGTTTATGCCCAAAAGGATTTGCTGAAGCCTAAGCAGACCCCTGTTTTTCTGTCTCCTAATCCAGCTGTGCCTGTAGGACTAAAAAAGGTCAGGCTTGTCTCCCTGTGTCTTCCTGTTCCTGCATCAGCAGTGATGGTAGGGAATAAAGTGACATTGATTTCAGGAGTAAATTACACAGGAACCTGTGAAATGAAAGACAGTTGCCAAAAAATTACTCAGTAGTATTGTTATAGCCTTATGCAATTTTGCATCTCCAATTTCATGGTACATTCTGACTAAGACAGCAAGCTTTCAGCAAGAGGATTGTTTGCAAAATTGCCTTCTTTTCATTAGGTAATATGGAAACTTACCAGAACCCCCATGCCTGTGATTTGAAAAAAATACTAAGAGGATTTCTGCCATCTTTGGGGGAGATTCCCAACATGCCAAGGCGTTGTCATGAACTAAGATTGACACTGATCCCTCTTAAACAGGCTATGTAAAAAATTATCAGTCATTGTTTCAGTTCAGTGGCTCCCTTTCTGTGCCCCTGATAGCATGAGAGAATCCTTATTTAATCCCTAGAGATCCCTTGCTGATCCCCTGAAGTTCCAGCAATGGTGGATATTTTGGATCTTGCAATAAATCTGGCTTTCTCCTCTTTTATTTACTCTTTCCTGATGCTTTTTATGTCCCTCAGTGACTGTTTTACATGATGTTGTCCTACTACTTTGCTGGCATGTGAAGGATGCTTTCTGAAGCCTTTTACCTCCACTTTTATGATTTCTCAATAACTGTCAGCAAAACCAGGCAGTGCCTCGACTTCAAACTTCACATTCTCCTTCTTTTCTGCTGAGCTTCTTGTAGACTTCTGTGTCTGAAGATCCAAGCTGTAGCAGAGATGAATATTGAAGCTGAATATGTTTTCAGGAATCAGCACCACTCCCCACTTACCACTTCATTAGATTCATTAGTGCATGATGGTGCATTTCACTTCCTGAGCTAGAAATAATGAGAGCAAATAATTATAAGTATCAGGGTATCCTTAGTTCAGGTAATGGGTGATCAGGACTTTTTTTCAGGAGATTCATTAGGTGGTGCCTGAATGAAGCACAAAGTCAATGGTAGTTCATTTTCTGGACTTTGACATATTTGATTGTTTGCCAAACAGTGCTGGGTGTGAGGATTTTGGTGTACTTTCTGGCACAAGTTCTTGTGCAATAGTAAGGATGGGCAGTAGCTGAAGTGTAAACAAACAGTGTGTTTCATTATTGAAATGTGCTTTTCCAAATATTCTGCTCAGCTGAGTCCATCTGATAAGCAGCAAAGGCAGAAATTCAGCGTGTTGTCAGTCAAGAAGTAAACATGACTGTCTTCTACTTCTTGGGTTTTAAAATTATTTTGTTTTACCATTGTGGTTTCCCATCTATAAAATATTATCATACTTTGTAATTATTGTCATACTTTATGGCAATAAAATATGACCATTCTGAATGTTATTTTAGTGTGTGAAATATAGCAACTGTAGAGCTAGATATCATAAGTTATCAGAGCTGCAAGTTGGTCCTTTGTCTTGTATCTCACTGTGCCTGCTGCACTGGTATTCTTACATCATTCTGTATGACACATTGATGCATTTTTTCAATAAGGAACTTGGAAAGGCATGCCATAAAAACTCTTACAATTATGTCCTTCATTTAAAAAATCAAGATTTAATCTAAAACTTCATAATGATTTGGTAATGTATAGCATGGAACATTGCTGCCAATGAAAAATTCAATGTGGTTTTCTGTGCAGGTACAACTACCCTGGAATAAGGTTTTGCTTGTGGCTGTCTGGAAGAATGAATAATTGAACAAACTCAGGAACTAGAAACTTGACAGCTCCATGTCTCTCAGAAATAAGAATTCTTTCTTCCTGAGTCCTGAGAGGGTGCTTCATTAAAGTGTCTTTAGTTTGAGAACCACATAAGCATTCAGATGTATACAGAAAGAGCAATCTTGTCTTGCAGCATTTTCCTTGATGACAGGATTAAAATTATCTCTTCTGCAGGCTGCTTCGTTTTTTCCACCTAGCAAGAGATATGGTTGGTAACATGTTAGTTTCTTGTAAAATGCAGTTGAAACTATTCAATAGTCTGAAAAATTATTAGGGAAGGGAGTAGACTGACTGCTTATATCTTCTTCCTGAAAATAGAAAGGGTAGAAGACAAAAATATAATGCTGCAAATGTTCTGAAGAGAAGATCTGTGCAAACAGGGCTTACCTCCCCTATTTTCTTCATCTCAATCCTAGCTTTTGCTTCAGAGACCCTCCCTCTGACTTTGTTTCTCATTGGAAGTCCAAAGCAGGGGGGATGCACAAGCAGACGAGTGCTGGGTCGCTGCTGCAGGCAGCCAAGGCACCACAGCTCCCTGCCTGGTGAGAAGTGAGAGTTGCTTGGGGCAAAGCCACCATCATCTCCTCAGAGAGGGGTTTTCATCACCCAGGGGCTGCTTCTGCTTCAGGGCTCCCACCACCACGGGCAGGAGCAGAGGGAGGCTCCTGTCCTGCTTCTGCCAGTGCAGAAGTTGGTACAGATGTGCAGGACTTGGGCTCTTCCAGCATCTTTCCCTCCTGTGCAGGGACTGCTGGAGGGGTGATTCCCCTTGGTGCTGGATGCTCTCCCCAAATCCCCTCCTCCAGCGGAGCAGCAGGGTAGTGCCATTTGCTCTATACCCCGATTTGGTATACTTGTTTTGTAAACTACGTAATCTGCTGTTCAGATACTTGTTGGTAAATCAAACAGATGAACTTAAGCCAGGGAGGTTTTTATAAGAACAGCACAGTTTCTGAAAAAGTACTCTTAACAAATTAGAGGTTATGTCCCTATTTTGAAAGATTTATCTGGTTTTGTGTGAAAGCAAAGGTGAAAGTAACTCCTTTCAGTAATTTTAAATATATGGTTATCCAGAAGGTCAAACCAGTCAAAAAAAAAATTAATAAATCCACAAATAAAAGTAAAAGCTTCAGTCTCCAGTAAGCTTTGAATTCTCTAATAATGTGAAGATAAATCTGGTAACACACAGAAAAACCAACTCAAAGACAAAATCTGATGTATTGTGCCTTTAAAAACCCAAGTGGTCACTGAAACTTACAGCAAGGATAAGCTCCAATATGTCCTTTTTGAATATAAAATAACCATTTCCAGCCTTACATGTTTTTGCAGTTGTTTCCATGGGAGGCTGCATGACAGCTCCTGTGCTCGGCTGTCACAAGTCTCATCGGTGGAGGTGTCCAAGATGGCACTTTCCTAAGCTGAATTTCCAGGTAGGGGTCTGTGAAGGGTCCCTTGTTTAGCCAGGTACAGACCTGCTTCCTTTTCAGACTTGCTGCCCTTTCCTGATCTGTGCTAGTCCTCAGGCAGCAGCAGACTGAAGCAATTTTGCCTGAGCAGAGCCTTGAGCGTGTGTTTTAGGAAATGCTTGAAGGATTTTTATAGCTGTGTTTTAGTGATAATGGAAAAGTGTTTAAATAACATAATAAGGGTACTGTCCAAACAATCAGATAAGATAAGCAGAAGAGTGACTTAGTTGGGCTAACATGGCTGCAAGAGCACTTGTTGAGAAATAGAAATGGTCAGTTGCAGGTAACTCGTTAATCTGAGCCCAGGACCACACACTGGAGCTCTTCCATGGTGCATCTGTGGCTCAATCAGGCTTGGAAGGTGATGGGCAGCAGCCTTGAGCCTTGCATTGGCCAGGTGGCCTCTGCTCCTGTGTCCCCAGCACCACAGAGATGAGCGAGACATAGCCCTGGGCTGCACACCTCCCCATGCTCCAGCCTCTCAGCTTCCCCACAAAGCAAATGCCAGAGCTGGATTTAGATCTGTAATTCTGATAACTCTGTCCTTCCCAGAAATCTTTAATGCATGAAAGCAAAGGTCCATGAAATGCTGCCACCCTTCAGGTTTGATGTACTCAATATGATGTTACACAGAATGGGTGTATGGTTCTTTGAAAGTAAATTATTCATCTCTTACTATATTACCTTTTACTTCTTGTTCTTCCTGGACTTTATTTTCCGTGACCTTTTCTTTTTATTGTTTCTTAGAATTGTTTATTTTCTGCATGAAATACAGGCCAAGGTATTTAAACAGTGAAAAGTCAAGGATCATTTCATAGCTTTCTGACAGTTTTCAATTTGATTGATATGTTTGAAATCAAAGAGCTGATGTGCTTGATCTAGGCAAGGAAAATTAAATTCTTTTATATGGTAGGGCACAGCTATCAAAAGAAAAGTAACTCACTGGGATATTGTTTTCACACACTAACAGTCTGCTGTTAGGTTGAGGTTTGTTTCAGAGCTGTGTCCAATGTGTTGCACACTTGGCAAGGGCTTGGCTTGGCTGAAATCCTTTCATGCAACTTTGGACATATAGAAAGAAACTACACCAGTCAAATAAAGTTGGTCTTTAGGCTTCCCTGCTGGCCCTCCCATCAGTGGCCATACGAACAAAACCTTTCATCACAGCCCCTCCCTAAAGACCAGCCAAAATAGTCCCTGGCTCAGACCGTATCAAAGGCCTCCTCTGCAGCCAGAGGTGATGGAAAGAACTTTGCAATCCTTTAAATGTGAGACCCTTAAGTCCTCAGTGTACTCACAAAAGCCTGCTCATGGAAAATGCTGTGAAAAGCAGGGTGTACCCAGCAGGGTGTGTGCCCCTGCCTGCATGTACTAAGCATGCTTGGTTTGTTAGAATCACAGAGCTCAAGGGGAGTGCACAGTTTTCTTCTGATTAGAAAAGGTGGTTTGTATTTTGTCACTATTCTGAGCTCTAAATTGCATGTAGGGAAGGAGGTTTTCTTCCAGGACAGGGAGATAAAATCCTTCACTGCTGTTATGGGGGTTGTCAGAGACCACATGGGCCTTCCTCACAGAGTGCCAGTAAGGAATTGCAAAGAAATGTGTCTGCCATCTTGGGAGATGAAGGATCCAGCTCTGAGCCCCTCCCTGGATGCAATGTTTTCTGCTGAAACAAATTGGAATGTAGCTTTGTGCCTGCTGTCCATCCCTTCCAATGCAGGTATACGCCTTTATTTACATTTGCACTGCAAGTAACCTCGTGAGATTTGAGAATAAGCTGTAGCATCTGACATACTGCAGTTTCTTCAGCTGCTAACAGTGTTGTTTTCCTCTGAATTTTAAACCTAAATGTGTAAAATTTATTTCAAATATAAGTGAGTGAAATATTCAGGCAAGATCTGTGCTTTTGAGAAGTTGTTAAGTCAGTTTTCTTTCTGTCGTGTTTGGCAATGCAGGCAATAGTACATAACATCTCATGATAATTAGATTAAGGGACTGCTGTTTCTGTAACGACATGGACATTTGGGACCTTATCAGAATGACCAGTTGATTTTCCTAGTGTGGCTCGACTAAATAATGATTTACTAATGTACAGTGACCGGAGCATGTCAGAGAACATGTGGTGAGATGGTTCTGAAATCGTCTGTGCTTTTCTTAGTATCTGTCCCAGGAAAATAACATTTACATCCTTCCTAACGTGGGGGAAAGGTTATGTTTTGTAAGGTGAAAGATTTATGCCTTTTTTTATTGATCTGCATGGGGTTTTTTTCAGTTTCAGGAGGTTCAATTCCTAGTCACCAAAAAAAACTTCTGGTTTTCCCATGGTGGAATCATAGACTGTCTCAGGTTGGAACAGACTCATCTTGTTCCAATCCCCATCCTCACTACTGAGGATCATTTAGGCATCAAGTCCGAGGCACAGAAGATTTAAAGAGTCTGGTTTTTTAAAGAGAGTAGAAGAGGGTAATAAATATGATAGACATTGCACTTAGGCTAAAAGGAGTTTCTGAGTGCCAATGCATTTCCATGCAGAAGTGTCATTGTATTTCAACCTTTTGGAAAGGCACTTTGAACTTAGCATGGGCATTCTTCCTTGTGATCTGCCATTAATCTTCCCTTGCTGAGTTTCCTCTGCATTTTCTGTTAATTTTGGGCATTTTTTCTAAGCAGGAGAGCATTGCTAACAAACAATAGCCAAGTGTTCATTTGAATAGGTAGTGTATTCAGTTTGACAGGTAGATGAACTTATCTTCACATTTTGCTATTAACACCAGTGGGATTGTTCTGTTCTTAAGTCATCAACATTTACTTTGAAAGTTCAAAACTTATGTTTTAATTAACTTCAAAAATTCTTTACTGTGATCCAGCAATATAGATCTATTTTATATTTCATATAAGTGTGCTCAGACTAAAGCACTCTGCATGATAAATAAATGCAGTTTACTGAACTACAATTTTAGAAATAAATATTTAAAATATTTTTTGTTTGGTATTTTGCTAAGCTTCCTTACCTGATTTCAGCATAAAGAGGAATAGACTGTTGGAAAATGGGTGTGCTGTGAGATGTGACCTGGAGACAGTGGAGTAAACCTAGCATCCAATCTGGGTAAAAAAAGCTGAGGCTATGATAGGTTACCACTGTTGAGGCTGGAAAATACACCACTCCACAGACAGAGTGTGCACTCAGAGCACCCTGTTGCAAAAATGAGGTGTCACCAAGCAGCTGCTCTCCAGTGTCCACTGTCCTCTTCTGGGTCTGCCTGGGGTGGATTTGCCCCCTCCAGAAGGAGGATGCAGGCACTGGAAGCAGCAGCCACGCATGATGCCTTGCTTGGGACAGGGAGGGTTGCTTGGAGCCTCAGCTGTGCCTTGTTGGTTGATGGAAAAGAAGAGAATTCTTCAAATTTTCACCTTACCAGATTTAAAATAAAATAATGGGATAAAAACCTCTGCAGGGCTGTTAATGTCCCCTACATTGTTAGTGGGTAAAACCATCCCTTTGGTTTTGCATGATAGAATTAAAGGTGTTTGTCAGCCACAGTCTGTGTGTGCCTCTGCCTTCTCTTCTTGTAGTGAAGGCCAGGAAGAGGGAATATTTAAAAGGCCCTGCAATAGAGAACAGCACAGTAATAGTGAATGTTAATTTGAATTCTAATGTATTTCTGCCTTCAGCCACCATTGCAACAGCAGTTTTTTTATCCAGGATTTGCCTTGAGAATAAGGTGTTCTTAAAGCAAAGAAAATAGTGCCTTCAGATGTGGCTGGAAAAAAAGAAAGAAATAATGTCCTGTGGCCATTTACAAAAAAAAAAAAAAAAAAAAAAAAAAAAAAAAAAGTTCTCTTGGCTGCTAAAATGAAAGCCTCATTTTAGTATTTGGTTTTTTAGCATTTTGGTTTTGACATTTCCCTTGAAAAGAAGTAGCTTGTCTTGAAGAAAGGACTGAGATGTCACAGATTCACATTCTAATGTTCACTACCGAGAAATATATGCAGTCTCTAAGATGTAGTATGTATAGCCTCAGGTGTGCTATACTGGTAGGCTTTGGCTGAAGCAGGTACAACTGTCTCAAAGACTGAAGTCCTTTAGACTGCAGATTGCAGGTCCTGTCCTGAATTTTAGAATACTTTGGTTTTGGCAAGCATTTTGCTAAAAAAAATACACTTTTTCATAGGGATTTTATTAACACATTGTGGCACATTTATTTCACAGTGAGTAAACATACCTCCAGAATCAATCCCTCTTGATTTCATGCAGGGTATGCAAAGGGAAGGAAGATGCTCTGAACAGGGAACTACAAACCGCAAAACAAAACAAAAAATCCCCCTCAGCTGAAATAATTTCACATCTGTTTTTCAGGGGTTTTTTTAGAGGCATTCCAGCAGAAAGCTGCTATAATGTAATACTTTCCTGGCAGTCACAATACCTCATTGCATGACCTTTCCCTTTGCTTTTACTTACCCCAGCCATGTGGTGGGCAGCCAGCTGCCTGCTGCTTCCTTCCCGGATGGTCACAGCTCACCAAACTGGGCCTGAAAACCTGGTGAAGGATGTTTTCCCTCAGTAGGGGCTGATGTGCAGCACCAGATGCACATCTCCACGTGGAAGTGATGTCAGATGCACATTCTTAACTTTGCACTAGAGTGTAACATTTTAAATGCACCTTTCTTCTAAAGAAAATGTGTCTGGGTTAGTTCAGTTTGTTTACCATGTGCTGGTGCATATTTATATGCATACACTCATCCATGTAATGAGGTAGTCTGTAACTTAACGTTGCTTGCTCTCAGTAGGCTCTGTAGTAGCTTTTTTTTTGTGTGGAAAATACCAGCTTTTGCCCACAGTTCACATACATACTGTTACAATTCTATGATTAAATTTTCCAAAATCTGGGATGAGATAGCTTAAGCACAGTGACAGCTAAGATAATTAAGTTTGTCAAAGAGGTAGGTGAAGTAAATTCATTTTAATGGTGGAAAATGTTGGCATTTCCATCAGTTTTCATAATATTTTTGAGCTATTGCTGCTAGATCGTATGTTTGACGGTGTGCCTGAGAGTCTCTGTTTCCTCGTTTGGAAGCAACATTGGTTTGTATGAAACTGTTGTGACTTTGTGTAATAATATTTGTCTAAACACAGCTACTCTCATCTCAAGTTCGCAGAAGCTGAATGACGACTCCATCTAACTACCAGCTGAAGCCCCAAAGTTTGTGTACACTGATTCAGCAGGGGAAAAAATTCCATGCCTACACTGAAATACAGGCATGCTTTACATAGAAGTACAGATGTTACCATGATTCAATCCCCCCTCCATGGGCATCATCAATGCTGCACTATTGCCATAGTAGGTACATCTTCTCACAGAGAGGTGAGGCATGATCACGAGACCAGACAACTTTCTGCTGCCACATTCCTGTTGGAAACCGGTTTTCATCTCAGTGATTAGGGAACAGCTGTGGGCTGTCATTCCTCTTTCCACCTTGTCCATTCTTGTCTTGGCAAGCAGCAGATGTTTCCTCCCCCAGCCTGCAACTATTGTTAAGCTAAATAAGCCCATATGTTTCATCTCTGCTCATAAGAACCTGGACTTCAGGGTTAATAGATTTCTTGCTGAGAGGTCTGAACCTGATTGCAGCTGTCCTGGTAGAACTCCAGTCCCACATATGCTATTTCAGGCACCCATGCTGAAGGTAAAATAATTAAAAATGAAACTACTTCTCCTGGCCACTCAGAGAGACCTTTACCTATATCCCCCTATAAATGTAAAATATTGCATCTCGGTTATTATTCTTCCTTGACATAATGAGGATTTTCATGTTCTCCAAAAATCCCTGCTTGTTCTTCCACCCAGAAAAGTGTCATTATATAAGTTAAATGTTACTGAATGGGGTAGCACCATCAGCCTGTTCTGGCATCTGGTCTAAACAAGAGTCTTATGCAGCAGCACCTCTCCCCATGGCAGTACCTCCCCTGCTGCATCCGAGGACTGCATTTGTCTGTTGCAAAAGTGGCATCACTCCAGGAGTCCAGCTTGTGCAGCTGGGATGTACATCTTGTGGTATATAAATACACCCAAGCATCTCTCCTCCTCTTGCATTTCCAGCTGATAACTCCTCATCTGTGAGCTCGACAACTTTATATAGATGTCCAGCAGCAGGGATGATTATTACCCTTGAGAGAAGCTGGTATTTTACAGATTTCAGACCTGCCAATACTGAATGTGGTTCATCTCTAGAGTGGTCTTATGAAACTGATTATCTTTTCTGTGTGAGGAAAACAGCAGAGATCTGTGCACTACAGGACATGCTGTCAGGATGCTGGAAGGTGCATAAAGGTTGATGGAGGCTGGTGCTTAATACAGACCTTGGAGTGTCTGGGTGAGAGGAGCAGTGCAAGGGGTTGTGAGAGACCTGAGCAGAAGGAGGTGGAAAGGCTAAACAAAGAGTGTGATAGTAGAAAGAGGGACAGGCCCCCAAATGAGCAAGAATATACCAGTGGTTTGACTGTTTAGCCCTGTGGAATGAAGAACTGGAGAGAGAAGAAAAACAAGGTACTTTGAGACTAGTTTATAAAACAACAACAGAAAAAGAGCAGCAACAGAAGCAAAGATGGGTTATGGGAAATCTATTAGCAGAATTATGTGGGCTAAATTGAAGAATGTTAATTATCCAAAATCAAAAACATAAGCAAAAGCATGCACATTAACTGGAGACCTCGTCATAGGCAAGACTGTGTGGAAGCTCAGCCTCATAGCCTGCAGTGCTATCTTTGGTGTTTGACAAAAGTCTCAGTGAAACATATGTTTGCCAATTTTATCTGAGCCTCACAGATTGAAAGATGTAATTTTCAGCAATACCTTTCCTTTTTACCACTTTTTCAGAGCTACAAGATCTCTCTCAGAATCTTCCTCCTTGAACTGGAGCTGAGCAGCCCGTTAAATCATTCCTCTTTGACAGGTTAGCAGCTTGAGTTGTTCTTACCTGACAGAAGACATTCCTCATCGGAACTTCTTCCAGTGCATCACTGAGCAGAGAAAAAAGTCATTTCCTCTTACTTGTTTGCAGTTTTGTGTACTGGAGCTTTGGCTGAACAGAGATCATCTCTCAGTATGATGCTCACCCTGGCAAGCACTGAACTGAGATCAATATTTAAGGAGGCAGTTGTCATTTCCAGTTCATCAGTGGAATAAAGTTCTCCTGGCTCACTGTTACCCTTTTGGCCCTCCTACTTTCAGCATGTGTCCTCCTCCAGCCCTGCTGCACAAGTGCTTGCAGTCTGCCCTTACCTGAGAAATAGGATTTGATGCATGGGGTGAGATTCCCTATGCACCAAATCCTATTGCTGCTAATTACCACAACCCACAGAAGCCACTAAAAACTGCAACTAAAAACCATTCAAAAAGCTGTATGTAGTGGTTGGAGCCTGACTGGATGACAGATACCCACCCAAGCTGCTCTATTTCTCCCCTCCTCAGCTGGGCAGGGGAGAAAAAAAAGCCAACAAAAAGGCTCATGTGTCAAGATAAGGGCAGGGAGAGATCATTGAGCAACTCCATCACAGGCAAAGCAGACTCAACTTGGCAAAATTAGTTTAATTTATTGCTAATTAAAACACAGTGTGATAATGAGAAAATATTCTTACTCCCCTCCTTGGACTGCTGTTGCTGATGTGAGGGGAATTTTTGCCCTTCTTAAATACCTTATCCCAGGGGTGCTGCTCTGTTGCTGATGGTCTTGGCCTTGGCAAGCAATGAGTCCATCTTGGAGCCAGATGGAATTGGCTCCATTAGGCAGGGGAGAAGCTTTGGTAGCTTCTCACAGAATAGCCCCCTGCTACCAAAACCTTGCCATGCAAACTAAAAAACAAAATGCTGTAAATTGTACTGTTCTTTATAGCTGTACTGAGCATCACCTCAGAAGCAGTTCATGGTTTGACCCACACACACACTCCTGGAAGGTTGCCCTGAATACTTGCAGCTTTCACAGTGAGGGGCCTTTTTCTCATTTCTGGCCTAAAAATATTCATAGCTACTTTCTGGTTGTCTTTTTTTTGTGCCAAGAATCCCTTAGCTTGTCCTGGTCTTTCCACCCTGCCTGGTGTTTACTGCTATGTACTTAAAGAGGGTGGTCAAATCCTCCTTCAAACCTATACTTTGCATTGCTGAACAGGGCAAAGCTGGCCTTGTCTCATAAAACAACAGCCTCTCCACTCCTCTGTTGATCCACACCAATACTTCAGCTCCTGGAAATACTTTCCCTGCTTTGTGCTCCTGACTATTTTGCATTTCTCCTACTAATCTCTGTTTCCTTCAGTGCAACCCTCAACTAAACCAGTAACAGACCTGAGGTAATGTCAGATACCTTACTGAAATCCAGACATGTTCATGTCTCTGGTTGTTGCATGAAGTTTACTGCTCAAAGCCTCTGCAGATGAGGACCTTTCTCTGTAAACAGTCCACAGGCAGGGTTTTGTTTTCTCCTTCAGCACTGATGTTTACATTCACATTTGCTATCAAGCCCAGTGCAGCTGTGGTTTGATAAGAGAAGGTTCACCTGGGATAGAAGTGGCACCCCATGTTCTGCAATATGTTAAAATTAACAGTGGTTTATCTTCTCTTAGCTCTTTTTACTCTTCTGAAATTGTTCAACCATAGCCTGCAGAGGCTGAGGGGTCTTGGGTTCCTCTTTCTTATTTATACCATGAAAAACAGTGAAAGGCTTTGAATTTTTATTTTCATTTTTCTTCAGAATATTTCACATTCACAATCCAGATCATAGCAAGACAGAAACCTCTGTGGTTAAAAACCCCATAAAGGATGGCATTATAAACATGGAGATTATGAAAGGTAGGGTGTTATAAGAGGGGATATAATTTTCAATCCTCCTGTCCATAGTTCTTCAGTGAAGTTGTTTTCTCATTCTGATCAACAGGAATTTAGCTTACTTTTCATGTTTACTGAATGAGGCCAAAATAGCTTGTTCCTGTTTATACTGATTTAAGTTTAGATTCAGAGATGTGAGACAAAAAGTTTTTCATCCCAGCTGACATTCCTGTTTCTCATTACATGTTTTATTTACTAGTAATTTGAGTAAAATACTTTTTATAAACAAAATTTTAATATCATCATTACCTCTATTTGGAACTTACTCTAAAACAATAAATATATTTTGTATTTTATACTGATTGCTAGACTAATCAATAAAAAATCAAACTGTGGACCAGATTCCTAATTATCCTGTTGTACTTTCATAGTACGGGGATAAAGTTAACTTCAACTGTAATCTTTTAGTCTCTTGTACATGATATAAAAAGCACAATCCTAGATTAAAATACAAAAAGAAAAATATATTGCCACCCTATCTATTTCCATGACTACAGTGGTCACACGACTGAGTGATGGTCTTTACATTTAATTCCACAGTTTTAAAACAGGAAACCTCAACTGTCTTTGAGAGTTACAGAGGCGACTGTTGGCTGATCAAGGATACAGAAGTATTTGAATTATGACAGTAGTGCAGTACAGACACCAAAACTAGCACACACACTTTGGTTTCTTTAAAGATAACAGAAACATCTTTACTGATTTAATAGGATTATTTGCCATTTGTCATGTATGGCTGATCCTTTTTCTGCTTATAAGTCCTAATTGAAAATTACTATTTGCCAGTGGCTTGTGGGACAGACACCTGAGCTGGTTTTGCACCCCAAGCCCCTCCTGTCTGACCACAGAACCTGAACCAGATGCTGGAGGTGACAGCATGTTCATAGACATATTTTATCTCTGTTCACTCTGGAAAGCACTTTTATTGTATGAGTTTGTCACTCTCTTAGAGAAACAGTTCTGGAAGTTGCAGTTTGGAAGAGGTTGTTATTTGCATTGGGAATACAAAGTCAAAATACTACAGTATTCTTGTCAGTTCCATGTCTGTGAGTTTTGGTAGCATATGTGACATAGCACAGTAGTTTTGTCCAGGTTAAATATTTTTACAAGAATTTTCTGAATCCTGGGAAGACTATGGCATAATAAGTGAGACACAGAAAGCAAAATTTTGTAGTTTCTTATGGACATGTCCACTTCAAAAGCAAAATTTGGAATGAAGGTGGATTCACATAGAAACTAGGAAAAATATTTGGAAACATGGTTCTGAAAATTTTTCACTGACAAAAACAAAATTCTAAATTAAATCTCATATTATGTCTTCCAGTATTAGCAAATTTCATAAAGGAGAATATTTGCAGCTTTCTGGATATCAAACAACAATTGTAAGGTGTATATTAAAAACTGGCAGCGTTGCTTGAAGTTCTGGACTAGAGCAGCAAAACCACAGGGGGGTTTCTTTGTTAGAGAGAAATTAAACATCCCATTTTGATCTGTTGCTCACCTTTCTAGAAAAAGGAGTTGATGGCAAATTCAGGTTTACAATTTGGCATTTCTGTGGGTGTCACGTGGTATTTCATAATTCCAGGTGTCCAAACAATAAACAGGGAGTGTCTTGACAAAGTCGTCACCATTCCCAGCAGAACATGAATTTTTCTTCCACGTTCAAGAGTCTGCACACACCATGTAATATTCCTTTACAGAAAACTCATCTTTACACTAGTGTGCAATCTGAGACAGCTTTTCAAAAGAATCAGTCACCTGCATATTAGAGATGCCCACAGGCCAATCATCCTTACCTCTTCTTCTTACCAGCAGATGAGAATTTTATAATTCCTTCCAGTTCTGTTCTTACAGGCTTCTGTTCTTAATTTTTATGGGTTTGATTTTTTAACATATGTTATTTCCTCACAAGTATTGCTGGTGCCTTGGAAAGTACAGCAAAAATGTACATTCTTAATGTCATCACCTGGAGAAAAATTCAGGCTTGGAAACCTGGAATGGAAATGGATCTTATGAATTCTTGCTGTTTCGGGATCCTAAGTAACTGTCCATGAAGTTTTTCAGGTTTTTTCACTAAGTGGCCATGATAGACCATAATAGACTTCTTTTCTTGTTGTAACTGTAAATTCTGTGCTGCAAAAACATGAAAGCTGAGGATAGCTGGCGGGTCTAGCCTGCAAGGTGTACCTCGAGCAAGGAGATGCCTGGGTTATGGTGTTGCCGACAGAAAGGATGTGTTTCTTCCCGTCCTGATTTCAGAACAGGAGAGGGCACGTGTCACAGCTCTGTGAGGCTGAGATCAGTCTCAGTCTGCCACACCACCCCTGTGTTTTAATGTCGTGGCACCTGGGAGGCTGAGGTTGGCCTTGCTGAGAGCTCATCTCTAGCAAATGAATAAACAGAGACATTTCTGTTCATGCAGACATTGAGGGCTGTGCTGTCTAGAACTATATTTTGTAAAAAGTCTGTAACAAAAGTAGAAAAAAAAATCTTTTAATGGTTTAAGCAGTTCTTTCTTAAGAAATATCAGTATTTGGCTTAGCAAGCGATGCTATTACACACAGGCCAAACTTCACAATTCAAGGAAAGCAGTATAATTAACCCAAAAGAACATCTGTGTGTTATTTATATATAAAGAAGAATTCAAATGCAGGAATTGTAAGTATTCCATAGATACAATGATGCATTAAAAATGATAGGCTTTTTTAAAAATGCATAGTTTGGAATGAGAGTTTCATGGATGGACAAGAGAAATGTCATTCTCTTTCCTTGGTTTATTATCCTGAAATCTCACCTTTGAAGCAATTTAAAGTCCGACCCTACTAAAACACTCTCTGTCAGCAATGCCAGCTGGCTTGTAATAGCCAATATCCATGCCCTTAAATTGTGCCAGCCTTCAAAAAAGTGTCCAGTTTCAAACTGCCTGGTGGGAATAACCTTTGTCTTGAGGAACAGGGTGTTGCTTTGATCAGTGCTAATTTACCCAGGACTGTCCTAAACATTTGAACAGTGTAGACAACTGAGTATTGGCACCTAGGAGCACTTCTTGACATGGCTTAATTTAGTAGTGTACAGCACAGGCAGAACACAACCTGCTTGTTGAAGAGCACATAATAAAGGCTGTAACTTACCCATTACTTTATAAAATACCTCTCTTTAAAAAATGAGATAAATTAATCAAATGCAATGTATTGCTTTGAATAGAATATAAAGAAACAATTTCTTGCAAGAAAGCTAAAATATGTTGGTGCAGAATGAACAGATGTGCACCTATGGCTAATTGGGGCATTGTATTATGGCCCTGTTACAGGTATCCCAGAGCTGTGGCTAGTGAGTCTCTGTGGTCAGTGAAACCTAATGCTGCCAGAAATAGTTTTCCATTACCTAAATGTCCCTCTAATGATGAAGGTTATTGGGACCTGAGGTAGTACCAGGTATCATTGACAGCAGCTTTAGATTTATTCTAGATTGTTTTTCATATGTATCTTTTCAATTTCCCAATAACAAAACCAAAGACATTACCGGCTTGCAAAAAAATTACTTGCTTTTCAGTAACCTGCTCAGAATACAGAATGTACTTTATTTTTAAATTTGCTAAAATTGCTGTGATATTGTTGAATTTTGTATTCTCTATAGGATAGCAGATTGATAAAAGACTTTCTGTAGATTTATGCCATTGGCTAAAAGGAAGAAGCCTGATTTTGTAAAATTCCTCCCTTCTTCTATTTTTCAATTTGCTGTAGTAACATTACTTTACAAAGGCACATTAGTGAATTTATGAAGCTTTTAAGGTTGGGTCTTAATAGCATCTCTAATACTATTTAAATATTTTTCATATCTTGAAGTTAATTAAAAACTCTTGCTCATTAAGAGTTTGTTTGCCTATTTGTTTATAATGTGACTGTGGTCAACAAATGGAAAAATACTGAAGACAGAGAGTGAGTAGAGCAAAGTGGTAGCGATGTAATGTGGATGTGATGCTTTTTGCCTTCTGACCTCTGACTCTGATCTTTGCCTCTGACCTGACAAACCATAAAAGCTCAGCTGATTGGGGAGTGTTGTAAGAGCTTTGCCAAGTGATGTAAGTTGAGTAGAGAGGTTCTGTGGGTCATGCAAAGCTTTAGGGGAATTGGGTGCTGGTACCAAGGGCAGAACTGCTAGGTTTTGGCTTTTGTTTTTGGGATGGTGCTGTTGCAGGGTTTAGCTCTCCTGGGCTTTTTTGCACATCACAGCTCAGCAGGTCTGACAGATTGAGTCAACTGTCCCATTGCATTCTGCATTCTGCCCACTGCAATTTTATGGCATTACCCTCATCTACTATGATGATTCTTTTGAATTTCATCATAAATGATTGAGTTTTCCCAAGAGCATAAACTCTTCACCTTTTCCTTACACAACTGAAGAGAGGGCAGGCACTGGGCAGATGCCCTCTCAGTGTAGAGACTTCAGTGGAAAGGCTGCCCTGCATGAGGGGTCTGGGCAATTGCAGTAGGAGATGCACCATCTTTGTCTTCTGCACCCCAGACATACAGAAAAAAGACAAAAAAAGAAAGAAAATTAAGTAGCATGGCTGCATGAACAACATGGTAAATGTATGTTGATTCTTCTCTGAATTCAGATATCTGCAGGTGGGTGGCTCTTCTGGATGGTTTTAAGAAAAAGCCACTATATCAATGCTCTTCTAGCTGCTCTGATGCTGTGGCCTAGTTACAGTGTAAGAGGAGAATTTCATGCCACTGGAGACAGTGAGCTCTCTGCACAAAGCCCGCTTGCCTGGGAATTGTGTGGGAAGGTGTGTGCGTTACAGTCTCCTACATGTGCCAGATCCTACAGAAATTACTGTACAGGATTTGCTGTCACCACACCTGGTGTCATGTCACCATCCTTAAGCCTACTTCACTCTCCTAAAAGCTGGAACATTCAAAAAGATAAAAATGTTTCCAAGTGTAAAAGAAAATTAATTGTGGGGAATGCAGTTGAAACTTTATGTAACACAATTGCTTAATTTAAAACCCCCTTTCTGACCTATCTCATAACTCTGAATATCACAGATCAGCACAGAAAATAACTAGATTTGGATTTATTTAGCCATGCTGATGCATTTCTTCATTCTTTTTTTATAATGCACAGATTTATTGTTTTAAATTAAAAGTCAAATTAGTTATGTTAATGCATACTTATGCAAACTACAGAGGCAGTCTTTGTTGCACTAAAACAATGTTCTGCTAAATGAATCTAACTAAGCTAATTGACATTTTATGAAAATGTTTGGAAGTCAGTTTATCAAGGAGCAAACATAAAAGCATACTCCAATTTCCCAGAGCAACCAGTAAAAGCAAGACAAGTGCAACAAATCAGTTTTTTGCAAGATGTTTGGAGAAGCTTTCATTATTTGGGGCCTTTCTAAGACTATTTTGTTGTTACCCAGACACTGAATTCCAAAACCTTGCTGAAATATAAATAAATCAATGTTGGTTTTGTCTTCTGTGGTGATAAATGGTCCTCTGTTCATTCAGTCCCAAAGCCAATGTGACTACAGGAAAGAAATGATGGCAAATGGAAAAACAATTCTTTGTATTTAAATTAACCTCCCACTTTTATTACTGAAACCTTGTTGATGCTGTGGAGCTTGGTTCTGACATTACCACTGGCCAGTGATTTTTTATTTGGTGTCTTTTTTTTAAAGCTCTTCAAGCAAGAATTCTCAGATATCCTTCTGCAAGTCTTCATAAAGCAATACCTGCATTTTCACAGTAATTTCAATTCTTGTGTTCTATTTTGTACAGAAAAATAATTTAACCCTAAATAATGTTTTTACCCTGTAAGCAACCAAGTCAGATAAATGCACCTTCACATAATCAGCACAAATCAAACTATCCAATTCCCAAAGCCAAAGCATATAAGATTTCAGGTCCTGTTCTGCATTTAAAGTTATGTGCTGCCTGAGGGATAAATGGAAGCACAGGAACAGGCTGCTCGTGGTAGCCCTATTACTACACATATTTTAAATAAAATCTTACAAAGCTGAAGTAGTGGAATTTTACATGGATTTCAGTGGGGACGGCACCGTTTCAAAACCAAATTATTACGTGTCCCCACTTCCCTTTGCACTTCTCAGTCTGACATCTGTGCAGCTTACATGCCTCAACAGTTTTAGAAATTTGGAAATGGAGATGCAGAGGAACTGCAGGGCATTGTTTGCCCTGGGATAAGTCCACAGTAGCTCCAGGTCACATATCACATCCTCTTATCAATCTGTAACTTCTGTGCAGTTGTTGGACCTGTGAATTACAAATTGGCTGATACACGCATGAGATTGTAACAGTGCATAGGTCCTCACTAAACGATAAAATTTTAGATATTTCCTGATTCCTCCAAGCCTCATGTGTCTTGTTTTCCAAAGTCTACAGCAATGTGGAATGTAGGATTGCAGGTACATTTTCAATGATGCATTTTGAGTGTTTTACTCTGTAAGATCTGCACTGAAAGATGATTTTAGACTCCACTTATTTGGAGACTGGCTTCTCCATTCTATTTGTATAAGGTGAGCTCACTTACCTTCCTAGGACTAGAAAACAGGAAAGTATTCTTTTTTCCAACATCCTGCTGGTTTATTAAAAGTTTATTTAAATTTCCTCTTAACTGATTCAAAATCTGTGTCAATTAACCATGCCTTATTCAAACAGTATATGGCTGTAATCAAACCAAATTACTGTGCAGTAGCTTTCATTATGCAAGGACACTCTTTTGTACAGCTTTTGTAAGGGCTACAGAAAGAGCTTAATTGCAAGTCTAGACATTCCTGAAAAGGAATCCTGTTTTCAGTTCCTTATGCATGTAATGACTGCATTTATAGCAGAAGATGTCCAGTACTGGCTTTGGTTCAAAACTCTACAGTCCTATTTTCGTAATAAATTCAACATGCAAGTCCCAAATATATTCTGTAAAGCAGTGAAACTGAGGGGAATTTTCCTTTTGAAAACATGAGTGAATCTGGTGTTCATGAACTTGGCTGTCACGTCATGAGCATCCTGGACAGAAATTGCTGTAATGAAATCAGAGCACCAGCCACAGGCTTCTCCCCACCACCAGATCAACAGTGCACACAGAAACCAGCCACTATCAGTCCTTGACTGAGAGGCACTGTTCAGGAACAGCCCATCCTGGAGTTAAACACAAGCATGTGCTGAAAGCAGAAAACAGGTCAGGGTCTTTATACCTGAGTTGGAGTAACAGCAGGAATTCAGAGGTTGATGTCAGGGCAGCCAAGGCAGAAAATGAGAATGCATCTAGCATGAGATAAGAATGGTAGCAAACTCAATCATCCTCATAAGAAGCGCTGCAGGTGAAAGAAACCTATTGAGAGATGTCCAGAAGAAGGGAGCACTGGTCTTGTCTTTTTTTTTCTGCTAGTTCTCAGTAAAAGTTCACCTGTACACAGATGCCTAGCACAGTTAACAGCAGTGACTGAGCTGTAAAATGTGGGCCTAGAATAAGAAAAGACTAAGTCAGAGTGTATTCAAATAATTTAGATTTTTTTTTGTTTGTTTGCACCCAGTGACCTGCATAACATAACTTTTAAAGAGCAAGCTTTTTAAGCCTAAAATAGATTTAACAGGTAACACTCACTTCTGATGGAGGCTGGGCAGAGAAGCAGATATATGTAGTACTCAATTCAAGAGGAAGAAGGGAGGAATTAATTTCACTTCCCCAAAAAATCTGAAGAATATGGTGTGCCTAGGGAATAACAAGGCATGGAGGTCAGCAGCAAGGCAGGGTTTTGTTCAGATCAAGTCATGCCAAATCAGTCTGCTCTTTTCTCAAGCAGGGTAAGAGACATTGTTAGTAGGGGAGAAACAGAAAGTATTGTACCTACTTGACATGAGTAAGGCTTTTGGTGCTTGACTCATCTGACAGTCTCATTACAAATTGGGAAATAAGATCAAGATTATGTGATTTTAAGCTGGACAGAGACTGGTTGTCTGTACTGAGAGAATGTTTATCAGTGTGTCTAAAGATCAAAAGTGAAGGTTCAGGAAAAGTCTTCTCTGCTCTGCTTTTTTGTGTTTTTATTGGCAAACTCCTATGATGGAATAGAAGGTACACTTGCAAAAACTTTGTACACTATAAAATTGGAGAAAGCTGCAAGTATGTTGCAGAGTAGGATTAGAAATAATGTCACTTTGGTAAAATTCAATGTCCTTTTTGTACTGTCAAGGACAATAGGAACAAAAGGGGAAGGACTTGAAGGTTACCCTGGACAAAAAGGCAAACAGGAGTGGTATATTGTTGAAAAAAAAAAACCAAACAAACAAACAAAAAAACCTTTTATGAATACATTCTATAAAGTTTCTCAGGTCACAACTAGAATGCGTTTTTGCATTTTCAACAGCATAGTGCAAGCTGACACTTGCCTAGAGGAGAGAACAAGAATTCCACAAGTTTAGAAAAGGCTGAGCAAACCAAAGTCCCTCAGTCTTAGAGAGAAGAATGATTTGTACATGACAAGTATTCAAAAGGCTGTCACAAGAGAAGGAGATAATCTGCTTTCTGCCTCTATAGTATATAGGAAACAAAGTAATGGGCTTCATCTGCTCTTGTCAAAATCCAGGTAAGTCACAGGGAAGTACTTTGTAACAGTCAAGAAAGCACAGCCCTGTAAAAAATCGAGTGGGGAAATTGTGAAGTCTCTAGTAGCAGAGGCCTGCAAGAATAAATTGAACAAACAACTGTTGTAGGTGTAATTGATGCTGCCAAGGAGCATAGAGAGGAACAGATGATTCATGTTCGTTACAGCCCTCCTTTTCTACAGTTCTGTGTAAGGAGTACCATAAATAAAATAAGGTAAAAGGCCAGAGTTTTAAGCAATTTGCATTTGTCCTTTTGACATAAAATCTTTCAAGTTAGATAGGTACCTGAATTATTGAACAGCAAACCAACAAACAAAAGAAACTCTCAAGCAGCAACTGGAGAAAAGCTTAGGAAAAAAAAATAGGAAAAAAGTCTTTCTGCTGCAGTTATACTTAAAGTCATGGAAGCTGTTCAGTGATGAGTTGCTGCTGTGTACCCCAGGAGTAAAGGCCAAGATGAAGTCTGCCTTCATTTTAACAAGTCCTTCAGAGAAGGGCCTGTATGCCAGACTCAGCATGACCTGCTGTCATGAGGAGTCTGACCTCAAACTTTATCAAAGAGTAATAAGACTGTGCTACTCAATTTTGTTACAAAACTTTCCCCCCAGATTATCTGAGATGTCTTTGTTTTCTTTTATGGGCTGGCATTCTCAGGACATTTTAGCTACTGTAAGAGTACCACATCATGATCACATTTTAAGGTGCATGCTGTGTTAAACTGTTCTGCAGTGCTGTGCATTTATAAACTCTTCATCCAGCGCCATAGAAATAAAATATTTTCCAAGTCTCATGCTTATCTTATAGGTGGGGAAAGTGATGTAATTATGCAATGCCTAAGTTCACAAAGTAAGCTCTGGCAAGATACTTGAGCCTGGATCTTCTCATTTAATGACATAACTTAGTCATTAAGAGACATAGCATATAAATAGGAGAGCACAGGGTATCTGTCTTACAATGAGAGTGCACAATGCCCAAAGCTCTACTCCAAACTGGAAAAGTCTTTGGACTTACCCTGCAGTGCCACACTGGAAATGAACATGACATTTATTGTATAATCAGTATATGAGAAATAAAGTGAGAGCAATCAAAATATAGCATATATGAATAAGTGTTATACAAGGTGGATTATGCTAATTTTAACTAAACCTGTTTCTAAGCCAAGATAGTTTTGCTCAGAATACTGTTCATACTGACACAAGACCAAGTAGTTGTCAATAACAAGAGCTCAAATGCTACATGGGGAGCAGAGCTACTGGGGCTGATGAAAATTTGCAAACTGGTCAGCCCAGGATATCTACCAAGTAAGGGAGCAGTGCTGAAAATGGGCAGAGACTTGCAAGGAGGTGGTGCAAAAGGAAATACTCCCAGTGAATGGCAGGTGGCTCAGGCTGGAGAACAGGATATCACTGCATCTGTTGGAGACCTTTAGTGACAGGTTACTAAACAAGGATGTTTGGAGGCAGACACCTTTACAGAAGCCCAGTCAGCTGTCTCTCCCCTCAGAGGGCTCGGGATCCACAAGTCTAGCTGGTACTTTCATGAAGAATAGGGTATCTGCATCAATAAAAACATAGGGCTTTTTTTTGTTTGCTTGGTTTAGGGGTGTTTTTTCATCCATTTTGCCCTTTTGTCTGTTAATTCACAACAAAACCATTGACTCTTTTGTCCAAACTCAACAAAATTTGATGTGTTATGAAAGATACAAGGTGCAAACAGTAAGTCTGGACCTGGCAGGATCTGGCAGCATGAGGCAGCCCCAGCCAGCCATGTCCATGTCTTGTCCCAGGCATCACCTTGTGCCCAGATATGAAGTCAAGCAGGAGAAACAACGGGAGAGACAGGACAGAGCAGCAGGGTGTGTATCCACCGTAGCAGGATCTATGTGGACTGCAGAGAGATGTCAGAGGAGTTACTGTGGTTGGCAGGAATTCTGGATTAAGGGATGGGGAGATATGGGGAGGTGTGGTGCAGGTGTTGTGAGGAGGGCACATGAGGGAGAGAGCTCAGATTATTGCAGTTGCAATCTTGAAAGGCAAGGGCTGGGTTATTGAGGCAATTTTCATTTGTTAGGCAGCCCTGTCCTGTGGGTTTTGTGCAAATGGTGGGAGAAAAATTTTCCTATGTGGGGTTTTATGAGTTTGTAACAACAACAAAAAAATAAAACCCGTTCACACTCCAAGTTCAATACAAATTGGTTAAAAATCAGTCAGTCATGAGGCGCAAGCGTGTTTAGCAGCTGTTGTCAGTTATGGTTCTTGCTGTGTCTGAGAAGGAACCCTGAGAGCCAGTCTCTCTTTGTGACTTAAAAGGGAGGAAAAGTTGAACAGCTTCTCCCAAAGTTTTTCGCAGATTTCCCTCCCACAAAAATGCATTTCTGGAAAAGAGAAGAAAATTTCTATGTTTTCAGCCTCACACCACAAAATGTTTTAAGATTATGGGCATGTGTTAAAAAGGACCTGCTAAAAGACTGCAAACTTGGCTGGAACATTTCTCTGCACAAAGTTGGTCGGGGATTTTTTGTACGGGTGGATTGGAAGTGTCTGCTTTCCACCCAGCGATCGTGAAATGTCTGATCCTTCTCACTCCTACAGAGGCAGCTAAACTAATCTGCAGCACATGAATACAGATCAGTTCAGACATCTTCTGTCCACTCCAGTTTGATGGCTTTTGGTGTCCTCTTTTTGTGCCACTGTTACCTCAATGTCAACCATGTCACTGCTATGCTGTGGGAGCATCTTTGCCACAGTTGTGTCTTCACTGGCAGGTGAAGAAATATTTTTATGCAGGGTGGATGTGATTGTTTGCAGCCATGCAGATGTGGTTGCATTAAATGATGTAGCAGCATGCAATCCATTGGTTTCCATACGTTGTTGGCTGTTTTTACCTTAGATAACTGATTATCTCTCTTGTTGTATAAAAGACAGCTGGAACAAACACTTAGATTTCACTGTGAAACAAGGTAGATGAGAGTCTTTGGCTGATCTCCAAAAGCCTCGTCATGACAAATACTGTGGCTTTAGGATTGCAGAGAAAGTCAATAAAAAACACTCACTGCACTGTGAGAAACACACACGTAAAAGACACACAGTGTCATCAAAACAATGCCCAAGGACAGAGCAATGTATTCTTTCCTAATGTTATTTAATTACTGGCAATTTGTACAAACTAAAATTCCAATGAGATACACAGTCAAGAATTCACCTCAGATGATCACTCAAGTGCACGTTTTAGCTGTGTTTCTAGGTGAATATTCAACAATTTCTCATTTCCTGCATAACTATGCACAAAGACTGGGTTTTTATAGTAGTGGAAATACAACTGAGAGAGATGCTACTAAAATGTAGAACATGAGATTTTCAAATAAGATAACGTGATGCTACCCTTAAGCACCTGTCTTCTAAGAGTTCAGAGTTTTGTGTTAATGTTTTATCAACAAGAATTGCAGAATTGCTTTCACTAGTTTATCCTTTTTTGTCTATCAGTATAGTGTATATTATATATTTTTCTATTTCTGTCCATAGCAGTAAGTGGCAGCCATATGTTCTAGAAACTTTTCTTTCCATTTGCGCATGGCAGGAATTCAATGGTGAGTGAATTCACATGTACTGTATGTGCTTTGGAAAGACAGATGGACTATTGAGACTCTGCAATTCGGTGGTTTTAAAACCCTTGAGAAATCTGCATCAAGGGACCCCAAGTTTTTGTAGTTGACCCAGGACACGTACTGCATCCTCTCTACTCAAATATGCCTATTTAATTGTTTAATAGTTATGTGACCATTTTCCTGTCTCTCAGAATGTCATATTGTGCAGAAACTACTGCCCTCAAAGCCAGACTTTGCCTTCCCAAATTTTATTTTCCTATTCAGATTACAGTATGCATCCAAGAATCCTGTGCTGAGCAGGTTTGCAGAAAAAAAAAAAAAACCTGCTGAAAATTAGTGAAATAACTCTGTGTCAGACACATGGCAAATATTAATCTGCTGCTATAGAGTGTTAGAAAGATGTCAATTCATGTTTGACCATAACATGATACTCTCACTTAAATATTTTTACTCTCTTTTTTCAGTACCTACATGCAAATGGGATTGTGCATCGGGACTTGAAGCCAGAAAATCTACTTTATGCAACACCAGCACCAGATGCACCACTAAAAATTGGTAAGCAGCATTAGATGTATGCTTCCCTAGTACCTTTGCATCAGTAATATGTGATAACTGGTGTTTGGGGAATGTGCATCTCACGATCACTTTATTTGAAGCCAGTGCTTAGTGAACAGCATGTTACTTCAGCAGCACAGCTGTGCATGGTGGTTTTAAAACCAATGCAAAACTCGATGCTTGTTTGGAGAATTTATAGCCATAATAGCGCAGAACATGGCAGAGAATAAAGCACTGGGAACAAGAAGGATCAGGAGACAAGCACACAGCTCTGTGCACCACTTCTATGCCCCTTTTTTTCTGTTAAATCAGTACTTTAAGAGGAAAGACACATTGGCGTGAAGATAAAACTGTGCAGATAAACAGTGAAAAGCAAACTGAGCAAGGCTGACTTCTGTTTTGAAGGCAGATTTGAGGGATATGAAGAGATATTCGCAAAGACCACAGGAAAAACATCTGAAGGATGGTCAGAGCCACCTGATCAGGGATGTGTTGTGCCAGGTCTTTTGGAGATGGCAGATTTCTGAAGGGCATGACCTCCAAAAATGCTGGACATGCCCTGTTTTTGCATGAGCAATGAGGAGTGTCTGTGCAGCTCTTGTGAGCCATATGTAACCAATTTAGAAATACCACCTGGTGCTGCCTTAGGAGTGAGTGTTTCCATGTTCATCAGGCCAGTGTTCATCATGAATTTCTGGAGGCAAATCTCCATGAACTGGCCTCAAGCATTTCAGTGTAAATTTCTAGGAACATCTTGCTTCTCAGGATGATGATATCTTAATTTATAGCTTATCTTAGTTCTTATCTTTCCTGGAAAGGCTCTAAACTTGATAATTTAATGCAGCACCGGTGGCTTTGGTTTGACGTCCAGAGTGTGCAGGACTTTTAAAGCATTTCCTAAGTGCCATGAATCTTCATTTTCCTGGTGAGGTCATTGCCTTGTTTAAGTTGAAATCCAGTTTATAATGAGTGGCAGCGTTTATAAAAGTAAACTGTACTTCTGATTAGATAAATAAAAATGCATAAAGGATGGCCATTTAGGAGACAAGTGACCTATTTTTATCCTCTTGAGTCAAAACTTTCCCTTTTGTATTCAGTCTAACAAAACAAAATCAAATACTTTTTTTTTGCGCTTTTAAGGCAAAGGTGATTGTCATCGCCTAAATTGGAATTTGAACAACCTCAGTTTATTCTCAGTGAAAATTGACAGTTGTGATGACTTCCATTTTTAAGACTTTTGAAAAGGAGTCATTCAAGTATGATGTGTAATGTCATGAAGGCCCTTGCTCTCTGAGTAGTAATTCAGGCTGGAAACATTGCAGAAAGGATGATCAATACTTCTTCTGGCACCAGCTTCACGCCCCTGCTGGGATTTTGTCTTGCAGAGACTGCCTACTCCGACCCTTATCCAAAAAAAGCAACCCAGAATTGTTCTGATAATTTTATTGAATTACTCACGGAGTGGAAACTGAATATATACCTAAAATAAATGTCTGTATGTCTGCTTGTATGCCCTTAGGCCTCCCACTGTACTGTCTTTGTGAAGTTTTCAGAATAAAATACAAGCTACATTTCTGTCAAGCAGGAGGCAGGAATACTCGTTTGTACCACAAATTTTGCTTCTGGATTGCAGCCTGGGTAGATTCTTTAAATCAATGCTTACCTCTGGAAATTCTGTTCATTTAATGTATAAATGTGTATTTAACTGCACATGCAATGTAAAAAACACATTATTACAGGAAGTAAGAATTAATATCCCTAAATAATCTTAACAGCTGACTTTGGACTTTCCAAGATTGTAGAAGACCATGTGACGATGAAGACAGTTTGTGGAACTCCAGGGTACTGTGGTATGTTGTTTCGTTACTTAGATTTGCTTTTATTACTGTAGAGGCAAAGGAAAGAGGACACTGGAGAAGACCTTGAAATCACTCTGTTGCCTTGTAGCACAGCTGATATAATACAATTCAGGTGACATTGTCACTGTACATTACCTTGTATGACATTGCCTGCCAAGCACACACCGGTGCCAAGGCTGCTTTAGAGCAGCACCTAATTCCAGGCTGGTTAGTTTCACAAAACTGTATTTCACATATTAGCTATTAATGCTGTTTCACATATTAGCTATTAATGTTCTGGTTGTCTTCTCTAGTTACACTACAAATGCCATACACCTGTAGTTAGTATTTAGCTTTTACTTTTATGCCCATCTTTGTATACAATAAAAATAGGATAAGGCTTATTCCCACAGAAGAGCCCTCAGAGTTATGTTGACTGGGTGAAAAGGATTGAGGCTGAATATCTCTGCAGAGAAAAGAAAGCAGCTTTGTGCCTATGGTCATGGGCCTGCAGTCCTTGATTTACAACTCAAGTTAACTGACCATGCAGAATTCCTGCTGCCCGGAAAATATTCAAGCATTACTTTCCAGAATTGGAGGAAACCCAGGACGAATACTTTTTAAATGCCAAATTAAACTATGAATAATTGATGGTTCCAGGCTGCCAGCTCCCACATCCTGCCCACCCATCTATCAGCAGCTTCTGCAGAAAGGACACAGCAACAAAAACACATACTGGAGTCTGGATACTTTGGCATCCAGACTTGACAATCCACAGTCTTTGGGATGTGCAGAGGACTGAAAGCAAGAAGATGGTCACAGAAAACTTAATTTGCTACAATGTTGTGCTTTCAGTGAACTTAACAAGAGGAGTGTAAGTGATTTCTGAGAGTAGCACAAAAAATTGAGCCAGTGCAAAGCAGTGATTCATGATCAGTCTGTTACAGGCAACATCTAAATCAACAGCAATGTGTCAGACAAATCCATTCACCAAACGCAAACTTCTGGAAATCTTAAAAACTAGTAAAAGCCCTTCTGTTCATGGTTGTGCAAGTGTAATGTGGGAGGAGGAAGAGATTGCATATGTGCTTCAGCATTGATGCGTGTATGTACAGAAAACCCACTGTGCTCCAGAAACATGACAGCCATCCCATGTGCAGCATAGATCCAGTGAGATCAGGGTGCTCAAGGTGTGCTTGTCAAGCTGCTTGGGCAGATATTGACTCCTCTTTACTGTTTCAGAGCTGGAGTCCCCAAAACTGCCTGGGCCTTCTGTTTGTTTCTTACTGCAGCAAAAGCAATCACCTGAAATGGTCTGTCTTTGCTTCCAACTAAAGCAGAATATCACAAATGAAGCCTAAATAAAGTGCCTAGTGAATATAAGCATGGAATCATTAGGGTTGGAAGAGACCCCCAAGATCACTGAGTCCAGCCTTTGACTGAACACCACCATGCCCACTAAACCATGGCACTAAGGGCCATCCACAGGCATTTCTTGAACATTTCCAGGAACGGTGACTCCACCATCTCCCTGGGCAGACCCTTCAAGTGCTTAACCACCCTTCCTGTGAGAAAATTCTTCCTAATGTCCAACCTGAGCCTCTCCTAGTGCAGCTTGAGGCCATTTCCTCTTGTTCTGTCCCTTGTGACCTGGGAGAAGAAGCCAACCCTCACCTCACTACAACCTCCTGTCAGGCAGTGGTAGAGAGATAAGGTCTCCTCTGAGCCTCCTTTTTCTCCAGGCTGAGCCCCTGCAGCTCCCTCAGCTGCTCCTCTTAAGGCTTATTGTCTACACCTTCCCCAGCTCCTTTGTCCTTCTCTGGACATGCCCCAGCCCCTCAATATCTTTCTGTTTGGGAGGGGCCCAGAACTGTACACAGCACTTGAGGTGCGGCCTCAGCAGTGCCCAGCACAGGGGAGGGTCACTGCCCTGCTCCTGCTGCCACACTGTTCCTGAGAGAGGCCAGGATGCCCTTGGCCTTCTTGGCCACCTGGGCACAGCTGGCTCATGTTCAGCCAGCTGTCGACTGAGCCCCAGGTCCTTCCCAGCTAAGCAANCTGCAGCTCCCTCAGCTGCTCCTCTTAAGGCTTATTGTCTACACCTTCCCCAGCTCCTTTGTCCTTCTCTGGACATGCCCCAGCCCCTCAATATCTTTCTGTTTGGGAGGGGCCCAGAACTGTACACAGCACTTGAGGTGCGGCCTCAGCAGTGCCCAGCACAGGGGAGGGTCACTGCCCTGCTCCTGCTGCCACACTGTTCCTGAGAGAGGCCAGGATGCCCTTGGCCTTCTTGGCCACCTGGGCACAGCTGGCTCATGTTCAGCCAGCTGTCGACTGAGCCCCAGGTCCTTCCCAGCTAAGCAATTTTCCAGCCACTCTTCCCCCAGTCTGTAGCACTGCAGGGGGTTCTTGTGACCCAAGAACCCATTTCCAGTCACCTGGGATCTCCCTGCTTAGCCAGGACTGAAGGTAAATGATGGAGAGGGGCTTGGCGAGCTTCTCCACCAGCTCCCTCAGCACTCTTGGGTGAATCCCATCTGGTCCCATGGACTTGTGAGTGCCTGAGTGTCACAGCAGGTCACTGCCTCTCTCCTCCTGGATTGCAGGGGGTCAGTTCTGCTGCCTGTCCCTGTCTGACAGCTCAGGGGCTGGTTCCCTGAGAGTAACAGGTCATACTGTTGAAGACAGAGGCAAAGAAGGCATTAAGTACCTCAACCTTTTCCTCATCCTTGGTTACAGTGCTTTCCTCTGCATCCAATAAAGGATGGAGATTTTCACTGGCCCTCTTTCTGTTGTTGATGTATTTTTAAAAACACTAAGTAAAATACTGAAGTCAAAGCACCACCTTCTTGGTCACATTTTAGCTCCAGTGCAGCTGTAGCTTTCTGTGGTTCCTTACACAAACCTAAAAAACAATTTGAAACCAAAGTCCACTTCTTATTTTATTCTGGCTATGCTTGGACATGACTTCTGTTATTTTATGGTTTGTTTTTTTTTTAACGTGAAGGGAACCATTTGCCTAAGTAAGTGCTTGAAGTGGCAGGTCCTAACATCTTAAAAAAGACACAGGTGTGCATGGACTTTAATTGACTTTGTCAGTGTTATTTCCTCACTCAGCTTTCATGTTACTGAGAAGTGTTTTGTCATCTGCAGCACCAGAGATACTACGGGGATGTGCCTACGGCCCTGAGGTGGACATGTGGTCCCTGGGGATTATCACCTACATCCTGTAAGTGCAGACAGTGCAGAGTGGTTCACTTTTTAGCACATCCAGGATTTTATGACATTATGAAATGAAGACAAGATCCTAAATTTCAATTATTATGTTCCTAATCTTACTGAAATCAAATCCTAGAGCAGCATGGCAAAATACTCTGTTTAAATATTTGGTAAATATGTCACTTCTTCCTGAACAGGAACAAGGTCTGTGCAGAATCATGCTATTAATGTGAACAAGTATAGACCAAAAGTTTCAAACAGTTGTGTCTAAAAGTAGGCATTTGTGTCTAAGTCTTGTTATGGCTAGTCATGATTCAATTGGTGATCATGGTAATTACGTTATTGCATTGATTGAATCTTTAAAAGGAAGATTATTGAGAAGGGGAAATTGCATATGATGTATTGACTCTTTATGGGAGAATGATTATGAGACTTAATGTAGTCCCTTGTCAATGACAATGATTACATGGTTTGTGTAGTTATATATGATACTTGTAGGATGCCCTTTATGGGAAGAAAATGAGATTTTATACGTGTACATTAAAGATATGGAGGATTTTATACATATGGGCCCTTATCCTTTCTAAGATTATGTCCTGCAAGTACAGTGTGCAATAACACAATTATTTTCTTTTTGTCTTTTGCAAAGAAAGAATTACATTCCCTAGAGTTTATACTAAAAGTCCACTCAAGGATATATAAACACTCTGATGGTAATCAGAAAACATATTTTGTTCTGCACATAAGCTTCAAATAGTTCACAGGTCACCTTTTGGGTACCTTAAATGATAGGCTACAATATTGCCATCTGCCATTTTACTATCTGCTCTTTTTAAAATGTGTATCTTTGTCTCAAGGTCTTGTTTAAGATCCAGACCTTGTGTTGAAGATCACATCTCAGAAACTGCCTGCTAGGTACTCATTTCTTGCCACTTCAAGGGTTTCCACTCATGTCAGAGAGATGTGAAAGTTGCCAGCAAGGTGGTCCCTAAGATTGAAGAGGTGACTCTTGTTTTCCCTTTGCAAAGCCACCTAGATTAAGTTATGGCCTTTCCTAGTTACTCAAGGCTTAAGGAAGTTGTTGCACTTGAAACTGAGAGCCTTTCTTAAGCAGAGCTTGTATTCATGTGTAGGCAATCCAATCAAGAACATACAGCAAATTCCTATCTGAATATATTTCTATATGCAGCTTTTCAAAACCTTCCATCTGTTCAGGGGATGCTCCCAAGTTGCATTAAACCTCTTCAGTGCTGTAAACACAAATGTGTTTCTTGCTCTGGCTGGGACACCATCAGCAAACACACTCTTCTATTCTTCTTCCCGATCCTGTCCTACTCCCACCTTGAAATCCAACTGCATCTACAGGAACAAGCCAGGCAAAAATCCACCTGGCTGTCTTTTCCATTTAGCTTTCAGAGTATTCCACATTTAAAACGGTTTCATTGCAAGTAAAGCTTTGTGGATCAATATGTCTGATGGATTAGAAACTGAGACCAGAAAGGTATATGTAAAATAACAAATTCATTAATCCTGGAGCCTAAAGGACAATGTTGCGTGTCTCAGTGTCATAGTTCAGTAGAGAAAATGCACTCACCTAGAGTCAAAAAAATACATTCCTATATGTGCCACCACAATGGAGTGGATGTAAGAGTTAACAACCATATTACAGAAGATCTGCATAAAACTATCTTGTCAGTGATCAAAGTGAACTTACCATTTCATTAACAAAAACTTTGACACGTACTTTGACAGAACACTTTTTCCTGAGGAAATTTATATGAGGACCTTTTGCTGATAACTATCACTGTTCCAGGGAAGCCACATGTATAATTTTTCAAGGCAAGAGGAACGGTCATTTTGTATTCCAACAGCAGCTTAGAAATCCTTCTGCATGTTTGAGTGGTCAACAAACACAGAGGCTTTGCCTGTAGTTGAAATTGCATGGATTTAATTAAAGGTGTTATTTTACTAATTTACTTAAAAGGGTACAAATCACCATCTGGTCATTTTTAGCTGTTTTTTAAGCTGTTTGCCTTGACTTTTCCTTTATTTGTAGATAATCTATTTAAAATGAATCACCATAATAAAATGCTGTTTCAAAATAAAATGAAATCAAGAGCAGCCACAGCAGGTCTTGCCCTGATTTAATTAATCTATTCTGAAATAGCACCTCTAGTTTGAGTCATCTATTTTGGCATGTGGCGAAATAAAATTTGCCTGCTGAAATGGATTTTTAAGTAGAAGCATATCTGTAGAAATTGTTAATAAGGAAACAATAGGTGATAGTAGTGAGTTACAGGGAAAATAGAGAGTTCACTTAGGAGGCTTCCAACACAGTCACAGCAAGACTGAAGTGTGTTCTCACTGTCATCAGTTACCCAGATCCAAAAGCCAGTTTGGGCTGAGCCAGAGGGGGGCCCCTGCTCAGGGGTGTTCCATGGGGACAGCAGGAACCTGCTGCAAGCCCAGAAAGGGTGGTGGGACAGGCAAACGGGAGGGGAGCAGTAGAGGGACTCTGGCTAGCCATCACCTACTGAAGCACACGGTGTTTGGAGGCTGGATCCTTGTGTTTTAATACATCTCTGCCAGACTTGGAAAAATAATGTGCCCAGATGTGCTTGCAATGAGGTGTTTCTCCTCTTCGGCAGAGGAATGTGATGCAGCTGTTCCACCCACGGCTAAGAACCACTCCCAAAACCACATTTCTCTCTTGAACCTCACCCTCCTTTCTCAGGACAGTAAGCACATTGATTGTTTAAATATACAAAAAGAAGTTGAAATTTAAGGTTTTTCTAGATCTGTTGCACTCTTGGTCTTTATGATCTGCTATTGTTTTCTTCTCACCATCTTACTGCTTGTCACATTTTTCGTAAGCAGAGTAGCAGACAGACTTTCTGTTAAGCTCAGATCACATGCTGGTTGAATAGAAAATTCACTTAAAAATATCTTATTATGTGTGCAGGCATGATTAAAGTGCAATGATGCGATAAAAAATGGCATTATATAAATGAAAACCATTTCTATGAATTTGCTTTCCCTGGGGCCAGCAGTATGGATCTCTGCTGGGATCTGTATTATTCAGTATATTCATAATTGCAGTCATTAATGAGATCACATGATTTCTAGGTTGTATGTAGCTTACCTAAGCAAAGATGAGGACTGATCAAGAAAACCTGCCAGAGACTTTTATATGTTGTGAATGATAGGATGAAATAATTACAGGGGTGAACAAAATCAAAAAACAGTCCTAACTGGACATATAAATACATCAAACTTCACAGGTAAGATGGGTTTCCTCAGCTAATTCCCATTCCTCTGGCAAGAGTTACAGGGGTTCTGATAAATGCTCTATGACCCTGTATTAATAGTTCCAATTAAACACGTGCAAAAATAGAAAATTTACAGTTTGAAAAACTTTTCCAAGTGCTTATGAATACTTACGACCACATTTCTCTCTGCTCTGTAGAATTAGAGTAGAATTGTAGAGTTCATGAGTACATCCAGATCTGGTTTTCCAAAGTGATCTACAGGATACAAAGTAGGGAAAAATATTACCGTGAGCTGTTTCTAACAACCCCAGACTAACTAAGTTTTTATAAATTTATTTCTTTTTTATCCTTGCAGACTTTGTGGCTTTGAACCGTTTTATGATGAAAGGGGAGATCAGTATATGTTTAAGAGAATCCTGAACTGTGAATATGACTTTGTGTCCCCCTGGTGGGATGATGTGTCTTTGAATGCCAAGGATTTAGTAAGTAAAGCAAAAATGAGACTGGAGTATTTACTATAGCTTCCACTGAGAGAGTCTATTTTGTGGTGGGGGCAGAATAATTGGTTAATTAGTTGTTCATGATTGTTTCTTCTTGTCTTTGAAACATTATGGTGCTGTTAAATATCCCCTGTCAATCCCGTGCTGTAATTTTTCACTCAGAACCACAGATATTCAGGTTCTTCTGTGAAGTAAGCCACAGATTGTTGGCAGCTGTCACAGTGTTCATGTATGACTGCCTTTCCTTCCAGCTCTGAAGTCTTTCACTGTTCCTCTTTTCCAGGCAACCACCTTCAGGGGAATGTAGAAACAATCCCTTCATTTTGTGCAGTTTTCAAGCCTGAACTTTGGGGGAAGAATATAAAAAGGAATTAAACTTTCCCCTCCCTGCTTTTTCTGACATACTATTTCTGTCCATTTAAGCATTTTTTTAGTAGGTGAGGAAAGACTGATTACTTTTAAATATGGTCCATTAGCAAAATGCAAGAGCTGGCATGCTATCTGCGCTGTATTCTTTTATTACTGGATAAAGTAATTTGGATCCAGGAGACACTGATCTGCAGAGATAGGTATGTTTGAGTCTGACTTTTGTCAATAATAACTTGCATCATTCAGTTATTTCATTAGCACTGAAAACACAAGTGCTCTGTTCCATATTACTTGTACAAACAGTGCCAAAAAATGCTATGTAATTGGTGTCAGTGAAGTACTTCAGAATATTTCAAATTGAAGGACTGTAGAAGTTCAAAGTACTTTTTGGTTGTTTTATGACATGTAAAGTTTTTCTAAAGTCAAAAAAATATCATTCACTGACAGATAAACAGCAGCCTGCAGGTAAAGCATTTGTCCAAACTGTTCCATGCTGTTTTGGTGCAGTAAAGCTCAAAGTTTCAGGCTTGAACACTGTAAAACAAATTGTAGATATGGGTGAAGGCTGTGACTGCCAAAACTCATGCCGTGGGCAATTCCAGGGTGTTCCGTTGAAGTGATTTGCTTACCTTGACCTCTTCCGTGGAGACACAACCAGTATTCACCACAATGCCTGTTCTCCTGCACCCACTTCAGAGCACCAACTTTCTTTAATAGCTCTTTGTGGGGATGTTTCAGAGAACCCTAAAGCAAGTTTTCCCTCACCCTTGGGCACATAGGAGCAGTGGAGCCCTGTGCCATCACTTGCACTCTGCTCCAAGAGGCTCTGCAGTCAGGAGAGCTGGGGTAAGTGTGGCTCTGCAGAGTGCCATCTGTGTACTTTGCTACTCCATCCTCACCTTTCTTGTTTTTTTAAACACCACTTGTCCAGAAATACAGCAAAATCCATGTAATGTTGCTTGACTGGACACACTTTGTATCCAGCAGTTTGTACCATCTCCAGTCCCAGGGGTATGTTTGCAGTGCCTTTTACCCAAAAATGTCCTACTCTTGTGTTTGGAAAGGTGCAGCTTTGCTGCCCTTGGTAACAGTAGGAATGGTGTAAACAGCCTTAGTTTCAGAGCAATACTCTGAAGAGAGAAATACTTGTACAGTGCTTTCTAGTTCATGTGTACATGAGGTTTTACCATGACTGAAAGTAACTTTTCCTTTGTGATGTACCTGACAGGGACTGTGTGGTACTGCATGAGCTGCATACACTATAATTTAAACTTTATAATCCAGTTAAAACATGTCCAAATCTAAAAGTAGAGACACTGCTCAGGGAACTGCCTGGTTGGGGTTATTTTGAGAATCTCTTAGGGTTTATGTGACAACTCAGACATGCAACAGCCTGTGACTGATACAGGTCAGCTGCATTGCTACATACTCCTAATATGTTGGTAACCAGTTGATTCTTTCTCTTCTCTTCCCCCCTAGTGGCTGTCTTATTCAGATGTTTTTTATGGAGGACCAAGAAATGCCAGAAGCAAAATACTTGCAAAGACACAAATGCAAATTCTTGTTGGTTTCTTAGAATGTCTCACATAAGATGTTTCCCAAAACAAGACCAGAGCCCCAAAATGCAAAACTAGGTAAATTTAAATGAAGAATAAGGTTGACAGTCTTTTGTGTTTCTTGCTTGCAATGCAGGTTAAAAAGCTGATTGTTTTAGACCCCAAGAAACGCCTCACCACTCTGCAGGCTTTGCAGCACCCATGGGTCACAGGGAAGGCAATAAACTTTGCACATATGGACAACGCACAAAAGAAACTTCAAGAATTCAATGCCCGGCGTAAACTTAAGGCAAGTCTCTGCTCATGGTCTCTGTTTTGGCTATGAAAGCATGCAATTAAATTAGTAGCCTTGCAGAAACCTTGCACATTTTTTGAGGACAACATTCCATAGTGTTATGGAAGCTTTTTATTTAAGATGACTGATGAAGATTGAAGAAGTTTGAAACTGATTTAGCTGATGACTGAAGCCAAACAAATAAAAATGTGTGAAGTTGATTGAAAACTCTATCCAGACAGATAGAACTTCTGAGGATGTACATGGCTTGCACAAAGCCCTTACCTTCCTTCTTTTCTTCCCTTCTTCCTTCCTTGCTTCTGTCCATCTGTCTGTCCTGTACTGCTTGTGCATTCTTAGAGTACTGACCAGTAAGAACGACATTCTGAATAATTTCTTAATGAGCATCCATAAATCTGGAAGAAATTTAGTCTACTATAGCATATTTTGATCTGTTAAACCACCCTGAGTTACCTGTACCTATCAGTACACAACAGGAGGTTTAAGCCATCCTGCTGTATGAACTAGGGTCAGCATTTCAGATCCATAAAATATCACCATGGTGCTCTTTTACCATCCAATCTACATATCTACCATGGGAAGAAGCAGGGCAACATCTTCAGGTGCAAACAGCAGGCAACTGGGCAACTGACTGACATAACATCAGGAAACTTTCTTCTCTAATCTTGCTTTCACTTGTTAAAGATTTTTGTCTACTCAGGAGATACTTCCAGTTCAGCACAGAAATCTTTACCAACAGCTACAGTGAAGCTGCCCTTGTAGCCCTGGGGAATAAGAGTAAAAAGAAACTTAACTGAGAGCTTTACTAAATCCCGTACAAAACCCAATTCACAAAACACTGAGTCTTAACTTTGGCTTTACTACTATTCTTTTAGTAGGGAACTGTGGCAGAGAATCTCTACAGGGCAAAGAAAAACCTTTGTCATTTACAAAGCTCTCAGAGATTGAAGACATAATTCACATGATGTTTTGATTTGTTTTTCTTTATACTTCTAACACCTTTGATCACCAGTGAGATTTTTCTGAAGCTCAGTATATTTAGTCCCCTTCAGCAAATCAATTATTTCTTTTGTCATTAAAAGTTATTACTTTTTATAAGTTTATTTCTTCATTGCTTTTCTGTTAAAGATTAAATGAACAAATCTCCAATTATTAAGAGGATTGACTGAAGTTAGCTGTTATTGTAGAGTTAATAGTTTTCCACAAATATATCTGTAAAATAAATTATGCATTTTTAGACAATTAATTCCTGGTCAAAAGAAAAAAACAAAACAAACAAGACAGACACCCAAGTAGTGTTTTAGTTGCTGTTTTGTTAATAAGAATAATGTGTAATCATCTTCTCTTTCCCAACATGAAAGTCCATCAGCAGGCTTTCTTTATGTAAAGATATTTTTCATAGAATAACTCTAAAGATCTCAGTGAGGATTTGGTTCTCATAGGCTGTGTTGAATTTGTTTCATAAACATCCAGCAGAGTTTGTGAGAATAAGTTACAGTGAAAGTATCTGTAGACATTATAGTGTCACTGAGTGACCTGTTCTTTTTGTAATCAGTTTTCTGTGTGATTTTTCCGTTAAGAGGTCTAGTCTCTCACTTTCAAAATTATTGCCACTTTTATTGGTTTATGCCTTATTTCTTAATAATATGTTTTAGCTGATTCTTTTTTTATTGACAATGTTTATGTAGTCTGTTTTTCATTAAAATCTTCTATCTTTCCTTTTAATTTCTTTGTGGGGGGGTTTTGTTTCTTTCTTTCCTTTTCTTTTTTTCTTTTTTTCATATGATTACCTCTCCAAATATCCACAGACTTGCTATACTGTTCATTTCTTCCTGCAGACCCACTTCTTTGATGCCTAAGCAAAAGCTGCTAAGTCAAAAATCGCTTGAGTTTTCACACACAGGGATTAGCATTTCTTTTCGTCACCTCTCTATGGCTGGGTTTTTTTCAGGCAATAAAACACTTCAAGGAAAGGGCTAATATAATTGTCTTCATGTGTGTCTTCATTTTGTATATTTTTTGTGATATGAGAGCCTACTCCCAATGTGTATTTTTATATGTATATACTTACACTTAGGAAGTTGCCCATGTGCTCTGCACCATTGTGCTTGGCATATGCAATAGCAATAAATATCATGTTCCTTTATGAAATTTTCATGCAATAATCAGTGATAATACTGCTATTGTTATGATGGAAGATGACTTTGCTTTTCGCCATCCAACTTCAACACAGGACACCTAAAGTAATTTCTAAAAAAAA
>VZRZ01006347.1:631496-667423 GCA_013398175.1 Climacteris rufus | reverse complement strand
AAAAAAAAAAAAAAAGCAGAATCTGCAGCTGTAAAAAAAAAGTGGTGCTCATGCTGCCCAGCTTGTTGTCACCCTTGTGAAAGCAGCAATTTTAAACCTCAATCCAGTATATTCCAGGTGGCCTCCTAAACCCACACAGGCCTGGGCCCAGGCCCAGACCCAGGAGCCCAGACCCAGGAGCCCAGGCCCAGACCCAGGCTCAGGCCCAGGAGCCCAGGCCCAGGCCCAGGAGCCCAGGCCCACACCCAGGCTCAGGCCCAGGAGCCCAGGCCCAGGCAGGTATCCAAATGTGGCACTACCACGGAGACGAAACGTGGTCATGTTCCCTCTCGGGGTGGTGCTGAGGCTGCCATGCCCCCCAGACCATGCCCTTTAGGGAGTGTTTGCTTGGTCCTCTCTCTCCTAGGCTGCAGTGAAGGCCGTGGTGGCCTCCACACGCCTCGGCAGCGCCAGCAGTCACAGCGCCCACGACGGCCACAAGCCCAGCCACAGCCCGGCCACCGCCCGCGCCACCCAGCCTATGGAGAAACCCACTCAGGAAGCGCCAGCAGCAGCAGCAGCAGCTCCAGAAGAAATGCCTTAGGTCGATGTGCTCCCTCGTGCCCGCAGAGATGTGTCATTTCATACACCAGCTACCTTGTCATTCATCAGGAGAGATTAGTAAGCTTGGCCTCTCTGGTTCTGCTTTGGGGTGCCACACGCCCCTGCTGGTGATCCTACCTTCAGTGCATGTGACTGCTTATGAAAATAGTCAACTGTTCTATAAGGCATGTCATGGAAACAGTGTAATTCGCAGTAATACCGGCAGGTGAAAACATGGGGATTATTAACTACCTACCATAATGTGTATACTTCATCTATCTAGTGTTCCTAGGTGGCATTTGAAACAAAATGCTATTTTGTTTGGTTTTATGGAAGTAGGTGTCTTATCTATGTTGTGAGTTTCTTTGAACTGTTTCCTTCCAGGTTCGTAGCCCTTCAGCAGACAAAATGGAAGGAAATACCAAAACAATGCTTTTAATGTGTGAAATAATGCTTTTTAACTGTAAAATTGGAGAAGTATTTGGGGATTTACATGTAAAAAAAAAACATTCCACTACTTCTGGAAAGACATTGAAATGGTAGTTCCACTGGGCATGAAAACGTACATTGCTCAAGCTTGCATTGAGAATGCCTTATTATGACTTTTCCTGTTTATATACAGTATTTTAATAACAACCAAAATTACTCAGATTTCTGCCATTTCATTCCATAGTAAAGTGTTAGCAAAACAAAACCATAGACTAAACAAGGATTAGAGTAGATGCAAATTTTTGGCATACCACTATATTTATTCATTAAAATTCTAAACTCTGCAGCTAGAAGACATTTTTATAGGCCCTAAGGGAATAATCTGCATTTAAATAAATTGTAAATGCTTGAAGGAAGCAATTCCACAACTTACTGATTTCGCTTCGGGGAAACACTCTTATGCAAGGTCTGGGAGCAAGTAGTATAATCTAGTTGGTTCCTGGGTAGTTTAACCTCATGAATGAGCAGTTTCCACTTGTGATTAGTCCATGTTTTCATAACAAAGGACCCCTCCTGTAAAGTGATCCACCAGCACAGATCTTGCATCCATGCAGAGCTCCTGTGTCTTGACTTAGCAGCTGTGTGCATCGATCAGCTTGCAAAAGTAGGGTCAGGCTCTTCAGCTATCTTGATGTTTTTGTTGAATGTGATTGATAGGAACTGAAAAACTAATGTGCATCAGTATGTATGACCACTTACACTTGTTTGTTAACTATTTGACAGCATGTGACTATTGTACTGATATATTACAGAAATGGTAAAAAGAACCTGATGTACAAAAATGTCATTTGTGCTTGTTAAACTTTTTAATACTGGTAGTTATCTAACATCCTAATACAGTCATCATTCCTCTTTTGCTTTAATTGTTTTTATGTTGTTGTTAGGCCTTGCACAACTTGCCTTGAAAAAATACAGCAGCTACTGAAAAAAACAAGACTTTAATAAAACATTCAATAGCTATGTTTCCTGATTAAAGGGTAATACAGTGTTATTCGTATGGTAGATTTAATAAATAAAATGTGTTCTAAATTATATATAAAGGAGGATTAAAGATCCTGTCTTTACTGGGTGAGAATGCATGCTAATGAATCTATTATTATCTGAGATTCTTTATCCATTTCTTAGAACTCTTTGAACTTGTACCAAAAGGTTTGCTAACTAAGCAGAGTTGAAGTTTAAAGTACATGCATCCATTCATTTTTCAAGAGACACACCTTGAGATCAGCTGAAACAGCTGGTGGGGGCATGGCAGCTGTGTAAAGGCCAAAAAGACATTTTTGCAGTTTTTTTCCCTTGAAAACAAGTACAGTAAGACTAATCACTTTGGAGAGGATGATAGGTACACCCACCCGTCTCACTTTTTACTCTCTGTCGTACCTCCTGTGAGGTGACTGCAGGAAAAATGCATTTCTCAGCAAGAGTAGACCTAGCTGATTCTAAAAGGTTTTTGCCAAGTTATACCACAGCCTATCATAACTATGAACTGATGCCATCCAGCAGGAGACCTCTCTGTCACAGCATGGTCTCAGAGGCAGATCACTTATGTGCACAAAGGCTCTGGGGCTCCAGTTGTTTTTTTGCTTTGTTTTCTTTTATTATACTCAGCATTAAGCAATCAGGATGTCTGAGCTGAGTGTTTACCGGTATGTGACTCAGTAAAGCACTATGCCTGGCTGATACATTTGATGTATGACAGCACTAGGGTGTATGCATGCAGTGGGAGACAGGAGTGTTACCTGCATTGGCTTTGTCTGAAAAATCTCTTCCTGATGGCATCTGCTACATTCAGACTGGGAAGTGCAACATCAGTGTCTTGCTGTGGGTGAAAAATGTGAACAGACTTGAAAACTACTGGAGATGGACCAGATGTTTCTAAATCTGTGGCTATAAACTAGGTGGGAATTTACTCATGCTGTTTTCTGTTGAAATCCTAAGCTTTAATTTTTTTAAATATTTAACATATTAACATTTTTTTTAAGTACAAAAGGGGGAACCTTGCCATCTTTTTCAAGTATTTGAACTTAGCAAAACTCTTCCTTTAAGAGCAGATTGCAGTACTAGCCAGTTAAAGTCTAATATTTGAGAGCTAGGTTGATGGTCTGATGGCTGTTAAATGGTTAAGAAAGTCCTGCCTTTGCTCCACAACAGAGGTTTTCCCAAGTTCAGAAAGATTCCCTCCAAAATAGACCAGATTTCCAGTAATTTCAAATATTTTTGCTTGCAATTTTGTGGGTGACACAGCAGATTGCAGGGCATGAGCCTGGTGCTGGTTTGTTAGCTGGAGTTTGTATTTTACCTTGTGCAAACATGCTGTAAAGAGGCAGACACACTGTAATCAAACCTCTGAATGCAAAAGAACATGAAGGCCAAAGTTTTGGATACAGAATGTTCTTCAGAAGGGTACTACGTCCCCACAAGTGAGCAGGTTGTTGAGCACATGGAGGAACAAAACCCACCTAGCAGCCCCTTTGCCTTGGTGAATAAAGCAAAGTGCTCGGAAAAGCTGTGTGGTACTAGAGCAGTAAAAAAAGCATCAACCAAAAAGTTCTTTGGGAGTGGCTGAGACCATTCAGGAAATCCCAGGCTGGAGGAGGCTGTGGCTCATTGGCAGCCAGGCCTCAGCACTTTCATAAATCACCTTCTCCTACAGCTCACATGGCAAGTGGAACACTGACACAGCTGGCAGCCGTGGGAGAAGTGAAGACACCACATTTTCTGCTGCCCTGCAGTAGGGAAGGGGAAAATGATATTGGGAGTCGTAAGTGTCCAACTCAGCAGAACGACAGCAGTACCTGCCAAGCAGCAAATAAACCCTTGTTTGCAGAGAAATGTCCCTCAGCTCCTGCACACATACTGGGTCATCTCTGGGGCTGTAAGGGCAGCATGTCAAAGTGTGTGGTGGAGGACTCCCTGTGGATCTCTGCACAGTGTCCTGCACATTGCCCACTAGACACAAGTCTCAGCACAGTGCCTTGACCCCAGGCAGAGGCTATTTCTCTTGATGAAGAACTTGGTTTTGTGTGGCTGAGCCAACCTTGTTGCTGCTGAGGTTATGAGTGCACAGCTTATGTAGGCATGGCATTCATGTAACACAAGATACCAGAGACTGACCAAGCCAGATGCACAGTGAGACCTAGAGTACAGAGGCAGACACATGAATCCTGAAGATACCGAAGGTAGCAAGAAGACAGGGCAGAACATTCTTGAAGTTACTTTATAAAACAATAAACAGCTCAAATAATGTCCTTTCCTCCCTATCAGAGTTAATTCAGTCACAACATAAATAGAGTTCATTCTTCTTTTGTGAAAAGAAATTTATATAAAATTCCCTGATGAGCCCCTGCACAATGCCATGTTTCATCAAACAACAAACATCAGCTGCATTTCAGAATAAGAGGAAAATAAAGAATTAAAAGGAAAAAAATAGGAGTGAAATAGTGCCCTAGTCTAGACATGGAGCTCTGGAGCGAGGCTTGCTGAGGGTTACAAAGATGATAAGGGGACAGGAGCATCTCTCTTACAAGGAAAAGTGAGGGAGCTTGGCCTGTTCAGTCTTAAGCAGAGATGACTGAGAAGGGACATCATTAATATATAAGAGTATCTGAAAGGAGGGTGCCAAGAGGATGGACCAGGCTCTGCTCTGTGGTGCTGAGCAATAGAACAAGAGGCAACAGGCAGAAACTGATGCCCAGAAAGTTTCACCTGAACATGAGGAAGAACTTCTTTCCTGTGCAGGTGATCACACACTGAGAACAGATTGCCCAGAAAGGCTGAGGAGACTCCCTCACTGGAGATATTTCAGAACCTGGACACAAACCTGTGCAATGCGCTCTAGGAAACCTGGCTTGAGCAGGGAGATGGGACTAGATTACCACACTAGGGGTCTCTTCCAGCCATCCCCATTCTGTGATTTTGCGATTCTATGATATTTGTCCCAGAAGATATTTAACTTTTACTGGCAAGACTCCAGATTCTCCACCTGAGCAAAATTTTACTTTATATCTGGAAGGTGAAACTTCTGGCCAGAGTAATTCAGTGAAGATTGCTGGATGGGCAGTGAAGAGCATCCTGTGCAGTGTGAATCCTCTAGCTAATCTAAGAATAGAATGATGTACATGCATATAACTAAAAATCCAGCAAACACACACAAAGTCCTGAACTACATCCTCTTCTAATCCTCCAGAGTGGAACAGAGAACAAGACTGCAGGCATGAACTTGGTTCTTATTGGAAGGCATTCAGATATTGTGGGACTAGGCATAGTAAAGAAGCAGGAATATAATGGAATAGTTGAAGTGGCCCAGTTCTGAATTTAGCAGCAAAATTATAGACTAAAATCTGAATATTTACATGAACACACAAATATAAAAATTTATCAAATGAGAAGCAGAGACTCCTGAACAATGTCTAAGAGCTATATCTGTATTAAAAGCTGCACTAGCTTTTAAAGTAACCTTAAAACCATCTCTTCTCCCTTGCTCAAGTGGACCTGAAACTATAATGATTAAGAGTCTTGTATACGCGGATTGTCACTGGATCAAATTCAGTGTAATACATATCAGGTATGAAAAATAACACATACTGTGGTGCACAGTTTTGCCCAGCTCTGCCTCCTTCCAAGACACAGATGGGAAGATTACTTCAGTGCCCTTGTCATTTTGTGTGCTCAGTTACAGGGGGCATAGTGGAGTGACAACACCAGCACAGCATTTTATGGTGAGTTAGAGCCACCCTAAGCTGTGCAGAGGCCCTGCCCAGTGATGCTCCATCCACAGCATCCAGTGTGTGTGACTGAGAACTGACAACCTGGCTGCTCATGTATGTCAGGAAGAGGTTTACTGGCCAAGGTATATTAAACAGCACATGTTTGCCCCTATGAAGAAGCACAGAGTTTCTCCCCTATGAAGATGCATAGAGAGCAAAGCTTGAAAGAAAGAAATCACTTCTTATTTTCCATTTGAAATTCTGGCTTCAAGAACAAATGTTAACATTCATGGCTAAATGGCTCATTGTTATTCTTCCCCTTTGTGCTTCATCCTTTTTTCCTGGCCCCAGACCCCATGGGGCACCCAGGAAGAGCTGTCAGCTGCCAGTCAGTGGGTAAAGAGCCATCTGACACTTGGCAGGTTTCAGATTTTCTGCCCTGACAAATTTGCTGTTGCCCTTGGTTCCATCAGATGGTTTCACTCCTGCTCTTGTGCTCCCAGAAGAGTTTGTGTTTCATCAGTCAGGTATACATGTATTTCTCTGTGAGCCACCCCTGGTGTGATTTTTCACTGCCAGTTAGTACCCAGGGAGAGGTGTTTCTACTTTCCCTATCCATTTCCCAGAGTCATGCTGCTTCCTGGCACCTTCAGATTCCTTTCTTAAGAGCCTATACCTGGCTGACAGAAACAGCTCAGTGATGTGCAACAAATGCCAGACAGACACAGAAAATAATTCAGCTTCTTGGGTTATTTTCCCAATAGAAAAGGCGCCTGTGCTGCTGCAGGAGCAGGAAGGGTGCAGAGCAAAGTGGCACAAGAACAGCACCATCCCACATTCAGCTCCTCAGCACCAGGAAGCTCCTTTGTCAACAGCACCTTTTTCCTTCTGTCAATCCAAAGAGACAAGTCAGGCTTAGGAACTCTGAAAATTATTGTGTGCTATGACTGTGACCTTCTTAACATGGTTTACTTAATATAAGTTGATATACTTAGTATCATATTTTATGCAGCATTACCATTTACAGAGTTGGCAGAAGAAACTGCCAAGTCAGTTTGGAACACTTGGTCCCATTTGTTGCCTGGAACTGCAAATAATGATCTGCTTCGTAATCCAAAATTCTGTGGAGCCAAATCATTGTATCTGCATAAGTACCCACAGGGAAAGTCCATCAAAGAGAAATGATTCTTATCCCTGTGTTGGATGGATTTGGGGTGGCTCTTCCAATTGAAACTGCTATGTCAAATGACTTGAAGCAATTATTCTGGTAACTCAAAAGCTGAGGACAAGCCATAGGAATTGATTTACAACTGCAAATGGCACATGATCTGTCCTAGAGACAATATGTTCTAGTACCCACTGAGCTGTATTTATTGATCCACAGAACTGTGCATAGAAGTCTGCACCATCCCATCAGCTGTTAGATCCCAGAGCATGATGATGTTCCCCACAAATGTGAAATTTACACGAATGAGCACAACCACACAAATCCCCAGGTAACACCGAACAATGAACCCCACAACAAACACACCAGAGACACACAAAAGAGAGATTGTTCTTAGCTTTGTGTCAACGAGGAATAAAGTGAGAAGTGTCTGTAAGTGTGCATTCCAAGGACTCAGAAAACTAAATGGACTGTATGTATATCTAGAAACAAATATCTTTGAAATATCTCCTAAACCCTGCTGCAGCAGTGTCCTCCCTGAGAAGCATTTTCCCTGGGAATGATAGGGATCCATGGGACCCTGCAGAGCACCCAAGGCTGGTGCCACCACCAACTTACTGCCCCCAGTGCAGTGGTAGGTGCCTTGTTTGCTGCTCAAATCTTTACCATCTTGTTTGGGGGAAGTCAATGGTTAAAAACAAATAGATTTTTTCCTGAAATTAATTAGAAACAAGAACACTTAAAACTACTAGCTAACACAAACTGTGTCTTTGTGCTGTTGAGCACAAGAACCACTTCCTAGTTAACACCATATCTCATGAGATGTCATGCTAACACTTCTGATTGAATAGCAGAAATTTTACTTAATGTTCTGTAATGGGACATTGTTTTGGGGTCTGGTTGTTTTTTGGGGTTTTTTTTTGGTGTTGTTTGGTTTGGTTTGGTTTTTTTTTGTTTTGTTTCATTTTTCAGCATACACAGTGCTGAGAGGCCTATGCTTTTGAGAAAATTACCTCTGAAATGGTTAGTTGCTCAGGGAGAAGGAAAAATGGAGAAGTGAAGGGTGAACCCTAGTCATAGAACCACAGAATCACTGAGCCTGGAAAAGTCCTTTGGTTGATCGGTTGGAAAGGATTGTGAAGTTCAGCTGTTAAACCAGCACTGCCAAGTCCACCACCAACAGGCTGGTCTTGCAAAGCAGCAGTGGTGGCTGGTCCAGCTTGTGAGGGAGCAGGAGGAGGAAAGAATAAATGAGGCTGTCTCACCCGGGGGAAGAAGTTTGTCAGTCCCCAGGAGCTATGCCACTACATCCTTGTAAGCCCAGGGGGTGCCAAGCAAAGGCTGGCTGGCTGCTCCACATCCACAGGAAAAGCTCATCAGCTTAACCTGGCTTTAACCTGAAGAAATGTCATACATTAAGGGCTTGTGTCTAGTTTGGCCTTCCTTTGGAGGACCCTGGCTGGGTGAGGACCAGCCTATGAGCAGGGAATTTTGTGTTTTTGCTAATTCAAGAATAGTGTATGCTGCATGGTTACGGTATGTGCTGATGTTTCCAAGACAGATTAATGGTGCTATTGACTGGTAACACAAATTACTTTATAAGCCTGTTACAGAAGCTCATTGATCTCAGAGCAAGGGACTGGACTCTTATTAATAACAATGAAGAAGGTTATATATATATATATATATATATATATATATACACACACACTAGGATCTCAAATTAACTCCATGTCCTGTGTACCTGACTCCTTCTTTTACTGCTTAATGTGTAAGGACTCTTGTACTGTCAACACTTTTTGCTTCTACCAGCAGAGATGTTAGCAGCTAAATAGAATTTGTGGGATGTTTGTTTAACTGCACCTTTTTACTTCTGGCTAAGCCTGTTTGTGTAGTAACTTTTCTGATACTGTGCAAATGAACCAGAGAGAAACTGGAACCAGGAAAAAATGAGTATTTTGTTATTTCAGTGTACTGTATGTGGGACCAGTGTACCTGCTTGTGTGTTTGCATGGGAATGCTGATAAGCCCTGAGCACATGCTTTGATGGTCTGTTTTTAGTAAGTGGCTTGCATGACTGATCAGATGTTAAATAAACTAGTAAATCTAGAGAAGCTTACATCTATTATTTGTTGACAGCTAATGCTTGATATAGAGCAAGGAACAATAGTCATCATTACAGAGAGGTGTAATCATGGGTGTTATCTGTTTATATTGCAGTCTAGAATGAATTCCAGCTTGGCACAGCATTTCCTCTGCTCCTCTTCCCTCAAAATTTAGCAGTTAAATAACAACTTGAATCTGTTATTAGTGATGGAGTACAGAACTAGGGGGCTGTCCAGGGTTCCCCTGTGCCCTGGGGTGAGCTATGTGAGATAGATGCTTGTCTCTCTTTTTGTTAAAGGTTTGCAGTGATGGAGAAACTATCACTTTCTTGTGCACTCTGCCAAATTGTTCTGCTACTCTTTCAATTGAGAAGTATTTTACAAAGCCCTGAGTCTTTTTGTTGCAGTTAGCAACTCGTCTATCACAGTGGTTTGTTTTCTGCAACCATTTCTTATGAAGCCAAAGGTTACTAAAGTGCTCCTTCATTCAGCATTCTCCTCTCAGCAGCACAAACCAAATCCTTTCCCCAGGGACACGTGCCCTACATCTTTCAATGCACTTTTTGCTTGCATGTGGATTTTCTGCCTTTAGCTGACTACTCTCTGTCTTGAACTATGTAGCCCAAAGCTGCACATGGTACCTGAAAGGAGGCTGTTGCAGGACTGAGGTGTTGGAACGATTTTTTTTTTTTTTTTTTTTTTTCCTCCTANTTTTTTTTTTTTTCCTGCTCTGTTCCTGTATCTCTCACCCTTAGTGGTGTTCCCTCCTGCCTGGTACTAGTGCAGCTTGTTCTTCCTGCCACCTACAACTCCTCAGTCTTGCAAACTGCTGAAATGCAAAGTCCCTTCATACTCTTTCGTGGGAGACGATTTTTCAAAATCCCTCAATCCTGGAGCAACACAAGAAACAAATGGTGATAAACTCTACAAGACATTTTGCATGGCAACAGTGCTCCAGAAAAATTGTCTGATTTGGCACTTCCATGGATGTTGCTGAGTCTTTTCCCAAGCTAATGCAGGGCATAGGTCCTCACTATAGTTTCATGAAATAATCTTCTTCCACACCTGTGCAGCGGAATAAAAAAGGGCAGTGGAAAGTCCAAAGGAGAGAAGAGGGCATGTATCGAGCTGGCTTTGAGCTCCCCCTGGAGCTCAAGGGTTTTTTGCTTTTGGCTGACCTCTCAAAAATAGCACATCAGCTGAGTGGGAGCTTGTGATACAGCATAACATCACGCCGGTTTTACAGCGAGCTTGACACAAACAAGAGAATGGGAAATAAGAAAGAACTAACAAGTCAGACAAACTTACGAAAAGTTTTTTCGTAAATTAGGATAGCTGGGAAGTTAAACATAATGATCCTGCCTGCTAATTACCAAATTTCTGCATTTCTGTTGCAGCCTGGTGCAGCCTTCCTTAAAAAGCTCTGGGGTTTTGTAGTTAAGGTGTCCCTCTCAGAGATTCAACCACTTGTTTCCTTCAACGTGTTGTACATATCCCAGAAATTTCAGTTCTAAAATACCCAAGGATGCAGGTGGTTTTGGTAAGTGATTCAATATTTCTACACACATGGTGAATTCTCTATACTTTTATTTGACATAAAAAAAAAAAAAAAAAAAAAAAAAACAAAACATGAAAGGCCTTTTCCCTCTTCCTTACTTCTTTGGCACTTGTGGGTATCAGATTTCCTCAATTTCTCTTCTACTAAAGCTCTGTTTGCATGGTATGGGCTGGGAGGCACAGCAGAGCAGAAAGATGTTTTGCCCATGTTGAGCATATCCAAAATTGTGTATTTTCAACTAGCTGATTGAGACAGGGAGACCATGAAATTCAGCAGATATGGCTGTGCACATACAGGCTGCATCCTTAACCCTTTATGCCTGAGGGATGGTGGTTTGTGGAGACATTGCTTATGCTCCAGTGAACAGGCATGCTGGGACTTCTCTCCTTCCCCCTTCAAATTGTGAGGAGCTCAGAATCCTGTTAGGCATACAGGCAAGGAGGGGTTGTACGGCATCTAAAAAACATGGGGTTTTGAGCAAACTCATGTTTGCTGCTGCTCAAGTGCACCCCTTGGGCATTGCCCTGCATTCCCAGTGCACCTTGGAGCTTGAATTAGTAACACCAACAGCTCAGCTGCAATGCTCTCTGATTGGAACCCAAATTAAAGGCAGCACTCTGACGTGGTGATGAAGTCAGGGAATCTTGGCATAGCAATTTGCTCTTCAGGGTTATAAACTGCCTCAGAGTGGGGTCTGTGCTGGCAGGCAGGTCAGCAAGGCCCAGGCACAGAGCTCAGGAGGTGTTTTCTACCCCTCTGCAGCCCATGGTACAGCCAAGCTGGTCCACAGAGGGCTTCAGCAGTTCCTTTCCTCAGCAACAGCAAAGGGCTACAGGTCTTCCTGCTGAAGTCAAAGGCTACAGGACTCTACTGCCTTTATACCAGCTTTGTAGGAGAAAACATGAAAGGTTCTACAGAAGATCTATAAACCTTCTGCCAGGTGCTACATGCTCACATGTTTCAGATGGACTTAATTTTGATAGTTAATAAACCGTTTCTTAAAAATACAAAAAGGTCAGTTCTTCCACAGCGATCATGGAGTCATCACAAAAAAAACCCTGTGTATACATATTTAGAATTGAAGCTTTGAGAAAATCCCATTTGTACGGCTTTCAAGAGACTTCAACTGAGCATCTTCCTCAGTCTAAATTAAGTTTCAGAGATATGCTTTATGGCTTCCAAATTTAAGGAGACAAACTGCTATCATTAGGTCACTGTGCAGCTGTGAAGATCACTGTGCACTGTGTGAAGGTCACTGTGCACTGTGTGAAGATGAACTACATCATGAGACATAACTCCCCAAAAATGTTACATCTAGTTGCCCAAGTATTGACCAAGCTACATCACAAGTCTTTTGGAATCCATTATGTTAATTTATTCTGCACTTGCATTCAAAATACAAATACAATTGCTTAAATAAGGAACACAGTAACTTAAACCCACTGTTAAAACAGACTTTGACTTTCTGTACACAGGCACAACTTAACTGTTTTCACTAGAATTAGGGTTCTTTTTACAGCAGTGAACCTCCTAGGTTGAACCACCAGCTCACACCATCAAAACTGTTCTGATTACTTATGATTAGTGGAGGAATTATATGCTCTGCATTTTATAAGTTCACTGAGTTTCACATTTATAAATCATCAAATTTGAGATCAGGGCCTGTGCACAGAGCATTCATTTAAGTACTGGTCCACCTCCCAGCAAGCTGTGGTGAAGAACCTTGGACTGCCCCTAAACTCAACACAGCCCAAACTTTGTATCTTCTAGAAAACAAGGAGCACAACTACAGGCAAGGTTTAATGCTGGAGCTTTTAGATGAGCAACAGAAGCCAAACATGAAAATTGTCTTATCTTCAGTCACCTTTCCCATACACACACAGAGCACCTAGTTAAAGTGCCAAAAAGTAAAGTGTCATATTGCCCAAACCTTAAAAAACTAGGCTTTTAAAAAAAATACTAGCCATATAAAAATAATTTTGATGTGTCTATATACATGCTGTTTCTCCAGCAAAAAGAGGTCTCTGCTGTTCTGGGGCAGTTTGTTCAGAATTCACTTCTGAATAACTGTATTTCAGCTCAACTGAAACACTCTTAAACTCATGCGACAGAATGCTGTATTAAATAATTTACTTCATCTCCCATTTCTTCTGCATAAGCAAACCATGGGTTCCTGCAATTTGTCCTTTCAACTGCTTTCCTGTCTTAACCCTCCTGGCTCCATCTGGATTGTCCACTAACTCAGAAGAAGAATGCCACAGTGGAAAAAGAGGCTCTGATATTGTGGCTTTCTTGGTTCTGATGCACTCTGGTTAAAGAACAGCTCTGCTTCCCTCTCCATCTACAGCTATATAAAAATATAAAATTGGGGTTCAAATAAATACAACATATGAAATCTTTCTTCTGATTCTGTATTAGCCTACAGCTGAACTGATATTTTTATCAAAAGCACCAACATACTAAAATACACTAGCAATTTTCTTCCATTTAAGCTCAAGTTCTTCTTTCTTCAGCTGCTCTGTGCTTCACCAGCCTGTCTTTGCTGAAAGCAGAAAAGCAGAAAAAGCCATTTCACTGGACACTACAAGAGGACAGACACTCTAGATGTGTCAGAGCCCCTAAAATGGGTGTTTGGAACAGGGACTTTCAATGTTGTACAAACATCCTTTGTAAATGTCTTTTGCTCCTTTTGACCCATTCCTCCAGCACTGAAGTGCCTCTGCACAGATTTAAACTGGTCTTTTTACATAGAGAGAGAATATGTTTCTCTATCTATATCTGTATCACAACCCCTCCATTAGTCAGCCCCAGTAGCTTTAAAAAGAGAAGACATGAATATGCAGATTCACTACACATGTAATCTTTGTAACTGGGAAGAATAAATAGGCCACACTTCAAACAGCTTCCTTCTGAATCATGTCATCATTCATCCCACAGAGCAGCACTGCCAGAGATTTCATAACTGCCTCTGTACCAGTACTAGAAAGGAGTGAATTCTGGCAGCAACTCCTTGGTGTCCTTGGTGGTGGAAGATCCCCTAGTGAGCTTCCAGTACTTTGGGGGACACAAGGAAAGTAGAAAAAAAATGGCAAGACTAACCAAGGAGCTTAAAGGGAACTGCAGAGTACACAAACCCCAAGAAGAAGTTAACATTTTCTGCCTATGAAGACACCAAAGGCTGTTTCATGCCTTGTTTTTAATGGTCTTAAATAGTACTAAATACCTTAAAACGTGAAGCAGGCTGGAAAAGCCCCCACTATATCTGGGATTATGCTTTTCCTACCTCTCTGCTTGAGCAATGAGAAAAGAAAAATCCTCGCTATTCAGAGTCAAAAAAGCCAATATTGCAGGGGAAAGACTTCCATCTGACTTTTTGTTTTTCTGAGTCCATTACCAGTCGCTGGACTGTGTGTGGCTCCAATGCATCAGGGCTCCAAGGCGCTTTCCCTAACCCCTACAGTTAAACTTGCCTCTGTGAGCACTGGTAAAGCATGGGGATAACTTCAGTCTCACCTGAGCGAATGATACTTCCCAACATTAAAAGCTTCACATCAGATTCTAATGAGAATTCAGGTTCCTAGCCGAGAGAGAGTCATTTTTTTAATGCCCCTGCTATGTATCTGTCAGAATCACTAAGTTGCTGAATATCCATAAAAATTTGGATCTTGAAAAAGAACGCTGTATCCTTCAGCATATCTGAACCATTCTGCAGCTTGAGCTTTGGCCTTCAGTTGCTCCTGTTTTAAGATGTTCATTTACTGCAAAGATGATTCAGTCCAGGGACAGTCCCACAGAACACCCCACTGGAAAGTCTGTGCTGTTGTGGCTACAGCAACACCTATCCCTGAAGCAAACAGGTGACTCTGCTGCTTTTGTAATTCCAGGATTTTCAGTTAAGGAAGAAACAAGCACACACAAAAATCCCAAAAAACCCAACCAAACAAAAACCCCACACACACACTATTACATGCAAATTGAAGTAGAAAAATTATTCAGAAGTACAGGGTATCACTGAAGATCCATTGGAGGTTTGCTATTTTCACAACTGTGTGGTTAAAAGCCCACAAAAAAACTATGGAAAGACACCTGATGACTTAAATGAGCTTTGGATCAGCTGTAAGGGCATTTCTTTATGCACTGAGACTCTTATATACAAAAGTAAGTAAGTTACAGATACAACATCAAAGAAATGCCAATAATGAACACTTATTTTTACTCACAAGTGTGAACAGTTTTCTTATGAATAGTATCATTTAACAATTTAGCTATATAATATCCCTATGATAACTCAAATTTTTAAAACAAGTTACAGATGCAGCTGAACAAACTAAACAAATAAAAAAAAAAAGTAAATATAAATATATATTTATATATATATATTAAAAAATTACATCTTCAGTGAGATGCTGCCTGTACAGCAACCTGTACCAGCAAAATCCTGAGCACCCAGCTCCCCACGGTGCTGGAGAGAGCTGAGCTCACACTGCATTTTTCAAGCCCACACACACATCTTGTGCTTTCTACTGAGGAAGCTGGGGGTTCATAGATTCAGGCTCCTCCTCACAAAGCTGCAGAGTGCTGAGCAGCAAAAAGCATCTCGCAGCCACCACTGGGAATGTATGCCAAGTATCACATCAAAAAGTTGTCTGGATCCTCAACATAAAGGTTGGGGTATCATTCAGGAACAATTTTACTCACCTCAACTTAGTAGGTAACCTATGCTAAGCTAAACAATATAACCTGGCTGCAAGGAACGCAGGGGCTGTGAAGTCACTGTTTGTCTATGCTTTGAGTGCCTTTTTGAGGTCAGAGTAGAAATTGGCCAGGGTGCTAGACATGGCAGTGTCTACTGCAGACTGTGGCAGCATCCCTCGCAGCTCAGTCTGGATGTAGCCTGTCAGGAGGCTGTGGCTGGGAGAGTCCTTGAGAGGGACACAGAACCAGCCGCAGGGGTGGTTGAATCCACGGACAAAGCTCGGCCTCACCTCTCCATAGTCTAGGCTTATGCCTATCAAAGGAAATAAAACAAACAAACAAAAAAAAGGAAAATTAATTTCAGATAGATTAAAAAATAAATAAAGGTGCAGTAAATTTGAAATATTCAAGCTTCTGCTTGGGGAATTTAGTAGTGGTGACAGACACACTTCCAGTTCCTAGGTATTTTCATGCATGAAAGTTGCTCTCCAACTGAACTCCACAACAGGCAGGAAAACATGACAGGTAAAATGTCAAATATTAAAAACACATTCCTCCCATTTACTAGAAGCAAATTGTTACTCCTCCCAGTTTGTTCTAAGATCTGAGTAGGAGGACTCAACTTGTCTATACCACTCCTGCCCCACAGCTCACATAAGTGAAACCTGGCAGACAGGGATGGCTCACTGGTAAACCAGGAACTTGTACACTTCTTTAAATCTGTAAAATGCCAAAACACCTTTGAATTGTTAAAACATCTTGTTTGTTTTAGACCATCTTACACCATTTTTGGAACATTTCGTACAGAACTCAGCTAAATTTGATTCCAAGCTTACGCCAAGGAACTCTTGCAAAGTAAGAGTAAAGCAGAGCTAAGTGGTGGCTTACCACATGTTAGAAGCCCATCTTCATAGTTTGTGGTGTAAGAGAAATCAACAAACTCCCTTGGTGCTATGATGTTCCAGAGCTGGCCAGCAGTTGTATAGCGCATCACACAGCAGTTCTTCTTGAGTGACAGAAATAGGACAGCAAGAAAATAAAAATATCTCAGTAAAGTGAATACAGGGAATCTTATGCTCATAGGCAGCTAACATTTTCACCAAGGTCACAGCCTCTGTCAACTACACTGTGCAAATTCAGTGAGGTCTGAATGGCTGTGCCATTTTCCACCTAAAAGCTGGAAGCTGTAAGGAGTTGTGGCCCACAACCAAGAGCTGTGGGAGCAGAGAGTATGTGGCACCACAAAGGTTTAAAGATCTAAAGAACTGTATCATGCCTGGCAACTGAAAGCCACGTGGCTCTTATGTCACCAAGTACTACTTGGGAGGTCTGAAAGGACTGTGAACAAACTGCAAGAAGTAGATACTCTCTTAGAAGTAAGATACTCAGTCAAAAACTTTTAATCCACTAAGTGAAAAATAAAATGGAATGTGAACAATTCTTCAAAACAGGCTTTCTTATGAGACAACAGAGTCTGTATAAATTTTAGGGAATAATTAGTAAAAATACCTTGTCATTTAAATCTTTCTTAAGCGACAGAGCAAACGACAATCCATGTTCAAGCCAGACATCCAGATGAAGGTTTTGAATTCATACTGAATGTCTGCAGGAACCAAAGAAAGGCTACCAGCTCTCCTGTAACCAACTTCAAACCTAACTTTCTTTTATCAAGTCCTGACCCTCACTATGAACTATTCTGCACAAATCCATGCCACACAAGTCAGCCTTTCAGGAAGAGGGAGAGGTTGCAGCTTTCATATGTGTGGACTATTATTACTGTTTGTTGTGGAACAGAAGAAAGCAAGCTGTATGGAAAGGCTTTGGCATACACACTATCATACTGTAGAGGGCTATAGGTCAATTTTATCAGTAGCTACCAGAGCTCCCAGGTCCAAGGAATTGTGACTGACTCCTTTATTTTTGGCATTGATGGAAAGATGAACTTCAAGCTTCAAAACAGGACTGTGCTGCCAGAAAGCCCCATCTGAGGTCACACACAGCATGTATGCACAATACTTCACATGCATGCAGAAAACAGGCCAAAAAAGGTTAGTTTAATTTGGAATTACTGCCCTACTGTTAAATTCATGTATTCACCTATACACAATTTCCTCAAGAATCCAAACAAGTCTTCACCTCTTCAAATGTTTCCATGATGTCCATTGAAGTCATCAGGCTGTCCCAGTCCAGCCTGTAAGGTCCAGGGCGAATGTGGTCCACTATTCTGTTAGTAACATCTTCCACCACTCCTTGAGCTTTGTAGCTAGAAAAACATGTTTACATTGAGTGAGAAATTCTTGGTATTCCATTAATTTGCAACAGTACACTTACAATAACACCTTGGAACCAGGAGGTACAGTCAGTGGACAATTGCATCATAAAGACACTACAGAAGAAGACCTATGGGTGCATCTACTCTTCTCTGCAATTAATTTTATTCTTAAAAACTCTGTATTTTTTTCTACTGTTAGTATTTTACAAATGGCAAGCTCCTTCCTTGGATCAAGATTATCCTGTTTATTTCTCTAACAACTGTAACAACTTGTTATTTTGCTCCTGTTGCTGAGCAAAAGAGCTCACAAGGGATAAGTAAAGCTCAAAGTAAAAAGGAAGCAGATCAGAAATACAATGGGAAAAATATTTTTCATAAAGTACAAATCCCAGTAGCAGAACCAAGCTAATGAGAAACTACATTATGCTTTAATGGTACAAAAGAGTACCAAATAAAATAATTCTGTATAAGACATTACAAACCATTCATTTGTAATCAGATATTTTTAGTAGACACCAGAGATTTTGTTTACTGGAGTTACTGGGCCTCCAGTTCCTGAAGGGGAAGAATCCATCAGGACCGTTATTTTCAAAATACTTAGTATTCATTAAGATATTCTTGTTGATAGTAGATAAGGAGCCAAGCAACAGATCCATCTCTTCACTTGTGCAGTCCACCCACCTTTCCACACAATCTTCTGTTTCTCCAGAGTGCTCCTTTCTGGTAGCTATTTTTCTACCTAAACCTACCAACCGGAGACTGAAACTCACACAGGAAGGAGCTGGGTGTCACACATCCTTCTCACAACTCCACACTTGATATTTTACTCTACTGAAGTCACACAGTCACTGCAACAGTCCAAGGACTGACTGGGCTGTCATCCCAGGAACCTTCAGAACTGCTGAACCCAGATTTGATTCTGAGCTTTACTGGCCATCATTTCTGGGCAGACGCTGTTGCCCACAACAGCCAGTGGGAGTTTTGTGATGTGTCCCACAAATTTCACTGCTCTAAACGCCAAGCAATGCTACAGCATCACAGTAAACAGCTACAAACAGTACAGCCACAATAGGTAACCCATTCAGCTTCTCCTCTGGAGAACCTGTGTAGCTGAGGGCTGCAGAATTCAGTCTTAATTTCTGAATTCTACAGAACACGTCTGTGGAACCTTAGGAGTGTATCTGTTGTGCAGGCAAACTCACAGGTATCCACTGAACTCCTCTGATGGTTTACGCCACACAGTTGCATCTTTCTGAAACAAAAAATAAAATGCATGATGTTAATTGTCACTTGCATACAATTATAAGATGTCCAGAAAATGATTCCATTTTCCTGAAGAAAAGCAATCAACTTTACCACTAACCCTGGCTGACCCCAAAGTGCTCACTGACCTGGGCACCTCTGCAGACTTTTCCCTAGAAGATGTTTTGGATACCTTTTACTTATCATTATTTCAAGAAAATCAGACAACTGCCTCTCTCAGAGTCAAATGCTAGAAGCCTGTCTTGGCAGGCCAAGCCAGTTTGCTATGAAAACACACAGAAAAATGGAACCACATTACTGGGCAAAGCCTCTCAATTACAAGGCAACTGGAAAGCCATTACCTGGATGCTATCCAGACAGGAAGACCACACTACCGCCCACGCTCCTGTAACACATGACCAAACAGAAGTGTGCAGGAGGTGCGGCAGCAACCAGTAAAACTTAATTACTTTTCTCTGTTGGAGGCTTGACTAGAAGTGTCTTGCAAGGAGTAGTCCATTTATTTCAAAGCTACACACGGAAAATAAATAAACAAGTATATTCTAATTCTTATGTAACTACGAAATGGGGCCTCTGTACAAAATCTCTGAATTTTGGTGTTGAAAGAGTACCAGATGGCACCACTTTATTTGGAATCATGATTATATAAGCACAAAGGACTAAAGGACTAAACAACACTACAGTTAAGTACTACACAGAACTGTCTGAGATATTTTGGGGCAAAACACATCTCCTGACGGCAGGTAAAGCTCTGAATGTCTTCTACATGAAATGAAATGACACTAGAATGTAAAGAAGGGAGGGAAGGAGGAAGGAAAGGTGAGAGGGAGGGAGTCCAACTTGAAATTTTACAGGGGTAAAATCTGGGGAGTAATGTGATTTCAAACACTGGGATGTAGGTCACTGCTCATCATGAAAAAGAAAAAAAGGACCACTCAAACTATTGTAACAAAAAGGCAAAGAGGCAAAGATGGAAATTCGCCATGCTAGTCCTACCATATTGCTACACTGAGATACCCAAACACAATTCTACCTTCTAGGCTGGACAGAACCAAAAATATTCACCCGGCCTAGAACTGAGACACCAGCAAAGTCTATTTAGCTTGTTGAGGCAGGACTCAAAAAATTCAGGCAACTCAAAAGAAGGGTATGGCAAACGGCCTGGAGAAAGCAGGAACTGCTCTCTCAGAAGGAAACTTAGGATAATGTCAGGGCTCTAAAGAACAACAGAAAAGTGAAACAGTATGAGAGGAAAAATTGAGAATTATCTCACTTCTTAAGAGGGAGACGTTTGGAAACTGAAGCATGATGAACCACTGACAAAAGAGATCCCAGAGGCCAGCAGATTCTGCCTGGGCTGTGGCTCTATTTTGCTCAAAGTACACGTGAGCCTCTTGCAACACTGTTAGTGCTAACTACGTCACATTTTACTTCAAGTCAAGCCTATAATCCTACACTGGTAAGATTCTTCTGTGAGACACATCCCTGAAAATGGGTAGAACGAATGACAGGGCTATGTCTGTAAACAGGAAAAACACATCCTGCCAACTGAAGATGTTCTGTCCTAGAGGGATGGTTTCACAGCGCCTGTCATTCTGAAGTGCTGCAGGACCCGGCCGAGTGTTTCACAGCCGTGTGGCAGCACAGCGGGCTCTTTCCGCCCCACAGCTGACCCAGAGCTTCCCGGGGAGCACTCACGGTTTTCTTCGCCACCCGCCACTCGCCGTCTCCGATGCTGTGGTACCGAACCAGCGTGTTCCGCAGCTTCGAGGCCAGGGGCGCCGGATCGGGCAGGGGATCCATTTGCCTCCCTCCTGCGCGAAGACGCCTAATCACACAGACACACACCGGAACAGGGCACGGGGTCAGGGATGCCAGCGACAGCGCCGATCTTCCAAACCCGAGCGCAGGACGCAGACACGCACATCTCCCCGCTGGGTGCGGGAGCGGGGGCTCAGACCGAGGGCCAGGGACTCATGCCCACAGCCAGCAGCGGCCACCCGGCTCCAGGCCCTTCCCGGGGCTCCGCCGGGAACTCGGGACGGGCGCGCTCCCCTCACGGCCGCGCCGCCGCCCCGGCCCCGCGCTCACCGCGGCCNGCCGCGCCCCGGATTGGGAAGGCGGGAGTGGCGTGAGGGGGGCGGAGTGAACGTGACCGCGCCCGGCCCGGGGAGCAGCGGGGACACCGCGGGGGGACACCGCGGGGGGACACCGCGGTGCGGCCGCCGCTCCGGGACAGCGCCAAGGCTGCTCTGCTCGCCCGTGCCCGGCACTGTCGCTGTGTACTGATCACACAGGGTCACGGAATTGCAGAATCAGCTGAGTTGGAGGGGACANAGCGCAGCCAATGGCAGCGCGGTCCGCAGGGCGCGGGGGCGGGGAGGCCACCGCCCTCTGGCGTCATGCGACCTCGAGACATGTCGCGGCCGTGTCGTCACGGGCCGGGGGCGGGGCCGCGCCCCGGATTGGGAAGGCGGGAGTGGCGTGAGGGGGGCGGAGTGAACGTGACCGCGCCCGGCCCGGGGAGCAGCGGGGACACCGCGGGGGGACACCGCGGTGCGGCCGCCGCTCCGGGACAGCGCCAAGGCTGCGCTGCTCGCCCCTGCCCGNCTGCTCGCCCGTGCCCGGCACTGTCGCTGTGTACTGATCACACAGGGTCACGGAATTGCAGAATCAGCTGAGTTGGAGAGGACACATGGGGATCATCGAGTCCAACTCCTGACCCTGCACAGGACACCCCAGGAGTCACACCCTGCGCCTGAGAGTGTTGTCCAAACAGTTCTTGGCCTGTGTCAGGCTGATGCTGTGACCACTTCCCTAGGGAGAGGGTTGCAGTGCCCAGACATCCTCTGGGTGAAAACCTTTTCCTGATATGTAACCTTAACCCTGACTCAGCTCGAGGCCATTCCCTCAGGTCCTGTCACTGTCACCACATAGCAGAGATCAGTGCCTGCCCCTGTCTCCACTCAGTCTCCTTCAGGCTGAACAGATCAAGTGACCTCAGATTCTCCTCATTTGGCTTCCCCTCAGTGCCCTTCATAATCTTCATTGCCCTCCTCTGAACACTCTCTAATATCTTAATGTCTTATCTTGTGGCACCCAAAACCGCCCCAGCACTCAAGGTGAGGCTGTCCCAGGACAGAGCAGAGCAGGACAATCCCCTCCCTTGCCTGGCTGGCCATGCTGGGCCTGATGTCCCCAGGACAGGCTTGGCCCTCCTGGCTGCCAGGGCACTGCTGATTCGTGTTCAATCTGCCATTGACCAGGACCCCCAGGTCCCTTTCCATGGTGCTGCTCTCCAGCCTCTCATTCCCCAGTCTGTCCATACACCCAGGGCTGCACCACCCCGGGTGCAGAATCCAGCACTTGCCCTTGTTGAACTCCACACAGTTGGTGATTGCTCAGCCTTTTGATCCATCGAGGCCTCTCTGCCCTTGTGGGAGTCAACAGCTCCTCCCAGTTTTATCTGCAAACTTGCTCAGTCTCCCTTCCAGTCCTGCACCTGGGTCATTTATGAAGATGTAGAAGAGCACAGGGCCGTGGATGGAGCCCTGCAGGACCCCACTAGTGACAGGTCACCAGTCTGATGTCACCCCAGTCACTGTAACCCTTTGTGCCCAACCCGTGAGCCAGCTGCTCACCCATCATGTGATGTGTTTATCCAGGTGTTCCAAAGATCTACTTGTCAGTAGAATTGCTTTGTTAAGGTTTAGGGTTCAATGTTCCCTCAAGACTTAAGCATAGGTTTGATACTCAGACCTAGGGGGGAGTTGACAAAGCCTGGGAAGAAGGATGTACTGTTGCAAAACGTGGAATATGTAAAGTTTTCTTAAGAAAGTATGCCCTTTAATTGTGTACTTTCAAAAAGATGGGAGATTTTGTCCATGAAACAGAAAGCAGTCAACAAGCTCTAAGTGATGTCCAGGTGCTAAAAAAAACAAATTGCTTGTTGACAGAATTGCCTTGTTAAGGCTTAGGGCTTGACAGGCTTCAGTGATCTCATACCTAGAGGAGGTTAGCAAGGCTTGGGAAGAAGGATGTAGCACTAATGGTGGACACAAAGAATGCAGAGTTTACAGGCCACAAGGACATGTGGCAGAATCCCCAAGACAAGGAACAAAGTAATAAGGAAACTCAGCAATTGTGCTGAATCAGTTCTGACTGGGTAATTCTGGCAGCAGGCGATGCAACAAATGACTGAAAAGGAAAGAAAGACTGATCATGCAGACTAACTAACATAAGAACTGAGGGAATCACCTAACCTATAGAAGACAGACTACTTATTAATAAGAGAACGATGTAACTTGTGAATGAACATTAATTCCTTTTTTTTTTTTTTGCTAAAATGTATAAATAATGAAAATTGTGGTAGCCATGGTGCTGGCTATGTGGATTGGCCACCCAGCCCCTCTTTCTGCACAGAACTGCAAATAAATCAAATATCTCTGCCCTGTGCGTGGGCTGCTCTCTTGAACAGCAGGTGCAAGAACCCATTTCGGGACAACAGCGCTTCTTTACGGTGGCCATATAAAGTTTTACACAGGGCTGCAGCTTTACAGAGTCCTGTGGATTTGCTGTTCAGCTGAAGTGTGTCCTGCAAGTGGAATGTGGTGATCAATGAAGCAGCACTCCCGGGTGGCTGTTAGCTGTGGCTTTTGTCACAGCGCCTGAAAGTGAAAACATGATGTTTGTCCAGCCACAAAGGGCAGAAGGTGGTGCACAGCACAGTGAGTGACGTGTCGAGGTGAGAAAGCCTGAGACACTCCTGCTTCCAGTCGGCAGTGCTTGCAACACAATTGAGCAGGATGTTGAGGAAGTGCTGAAGTTCTGCTTTGCTCTGTAAAGCAGCAAACAGACCAGATCCTGCCTAGGAAAAGGCAGCACCTGCGGTCAGCCCACAGCTGGAACAAACTTCAGAAGTATGTGTAACTGCTTGCTTCCTGCAGAACTGCACTTCTCACTGGCATCACCCAACTCAGGCAGCAATCGTGTTGGGCAACATCCACATAAAAAGTCAAAGCTCTTGGAAGGGTAGAAAGATAATGGGTCAAAGAGTAGGGGATCAGAGTGGGGGGACAACAGATCTTCATTGTTCGTTTTGGCCAATGCTGGCTCCCAAAATGAATGTTTCAAACATGGTTGTGTCTTCAATACGGGGCTCTACACCAGGACTTTTGAACTATCCCTGGTTCCCTTTGCAATGTACAACTCTTGGTCATTTTTCCTTAATTGAAAATGGGTGTCTATACAAAGGACATAGTAAACAAAAAAAAAAAAAAAAAAAAAAAAAAAAAAAAAAAAAAAAAAAAAAAAAAAAAAAAAAAACANAAAAAAACAAACAAACAAACAAAAAACAACCAGATATGTTACATGCAATCCTTGAAATTTTACAATACAGAATTAAAAGAGTAGTTCTGAGTTGAAAGCATAGTGTCAATACAGGAACATATTTCATCCAGTTCCTTCAGACTGCTGTCTGTTATATTTGTCTGAGGGAAAAGGTGTACCTTTGACCAGTCCCTGGCTGCTTTCTCCAGTCTTCTTTGCCCTGTTAACACTCCTGGAAGTCCAGTGTCTTCTTGCCTTTGAACATGACATTCCTTCTCCACGGGCTATTACTAATTTTAAACCACCAGTGTAAGTTTGTTCATTTTTTAAGAATGAAATGTCTTTTTCCTGAAGGAAGGAATAAGAAATTTGTGTTGGAAAATGCTGAGTTTTAATTAAAACCTTATTTGTAGAAGTGTTTTATGTTTCCATGGGCTGGATGAATTTTAAAAGAAAGATGTTTTAACGCTGGCTCCGGGGGCCTGCTCGAGGCCGCTCAGCGTTATTCTGGGAGTGACCCTGGTTTCCTGGGGGCTGCAGCTCGCAGTTTCCCCAGACACAGGGTGTCCTCCGGCAGCTCATTAGTGCTGGCTCCTTTGTGATAGAGAGAGCCCCGGGCTGATGGTGCAGGCGCAGGCAGGGACAAAGACCCGAGGGAAGGGCCTTGGAGTGCTTTCCAGCTCTTTTATTTTCCGGGAGAAGCAGCAGGGAAGGTAGGAGAGGGTCCGGGAGAGGCGGCGCAGGGGTCCGGGAGAGCTGAAGGGTCAGCTACCAAAGGCGAGGTTTTAGGGACGGCAGGGGATTTATGGGGATACAAGCAGGGGAAAGTAACCTATGAGGGTACAGGGATTAACATATAATCAATAGAGAGCCGAACTGTAACGAAATTTCCAGAACATAACCTTATACAGAACATTAGGGAATGTAGTAACCAACCAAAATATGTAAACAAAGGTACAAGAGGTGCTGGGGGTGAACCAAAACCTCTCCCTGAGCAGGCGTATGCCTCAGACTGTGGCAACCTCAGGCTGTGCCCACCAGTCTTGAGCCTGTGGGGCTGTGGCTTTTGCTGCATACAATGTTTGGTCTTTTGAAAGCTGCTCTGGCAGCTCATACAGCAAGTTTCTTAAGATTGGGAGGTCTATAAGCCTTCTGTAAAGTAAGTTTATAGAGTATATGTACTCTATTCAGTATTAATTTTATGATTTGAGCCAACTAGGTGCTTTCAGAACTTGTAAATTGGTTCTTGCTCAGAGTGAGGTATTTCCACACTTTCTGGGCTTCCCAGCCATGCAGAGCAAAGTGCCAGTGAAGCACAGGAGGTAATGTGTTATATGTTGGGCTTCAAATAAATTGACGTGAGCCAAGCCAATTAATAATGATTAGTTTATTAAGCAAGCGACAGCAGACAAAACAGCGCTGGGCGGCCGGGAGCTTCTGCTCCACCAACGGCACGCAACCCTGACCTCCAAAGTTCCTGGTTATTTACTCTTCTTCCTCCGGTACACGTGTCCTTTCCTGGTGTACTCTGCGCATATCGTTTTCTACCTCCTGGTGGTCGTGGGGCTGAAGGCTGTAATCTTCCTCTGAGGTCCTTGTTACGACCTTTTCAGTCTTCTTACACAATCTACTTACACAACTGTGACTGGGTGAATCCTTGTACATTATCTACCCACCCTGGATATTTACGGTTCTTTTACATAGATAAGTTTTTAAATTCCCGGAAATCTGCAGTTCTCTTGTTAGGACAAACTTCCTATCTCATTTGCTCCAGCTTAAGCAAAAATCAGTTTAATTGTTTCAATTTAAGCAAAGTTTGATTAACAAACAAAGTTCACTTATCACATAATGGATGTGGTGCTGAGTTTGTTCTCTGTGTTACGTTCCTTCACAAGTTACAGCAACACCCAGCTTGTGCCCCTGTGAGGAAAGTGCTGTGAGGAGATGAATGTTAAATGTTGCTGACAGTGCCAGAGCTGAGCTTTTGCTGTTCCTTCCTGCTGGTCTCTGTGGTCCATCTGTGCAGCAGAGAGACTCCTGAACCACTCCCAAATTACACTAGAGCCGTGTCATGCCTGAGGTATGCAGTACTCCTGTGGAAGAACATCTCTTCTCTTGTTACATAACACCTTGCACAGGGGAGTTTTGATTATCACAACAGGTGACACCCACAAACACTGTCAGAAAGCCCAAAATACCTCTGTCCCCCCAACTGGAAAGTAAGTAGATAAAATAGTTTTTTTTAAACATCTTCATTCACCTCCATGAAGATGAATATTTGTCTTAGAATGCCTGATATATCATGTTAGAAATACTGTTTGGAAAAGTGTGAGACTAGCTACTGGCGTTTAATTTTAGTTAACCAATGCCTATAAATGGCTTTGATCACTGAAGGTGCTCCTCTGTAGAATGCATAACAAACTTTGGCTAGTTTTCAGGCACAAGTAACTGTAGATATTTAACCCTAATATCTTGGAAGGTGACAAAATATGTGCAGTTTACCAAACATATTGGACCAAGTTCTGATTTTATAGCAAAGGGCATAGAACAACTAATACATAAAGTGCTCACTCGTATATGACACTCAGCAGGCTGGTTCCAATCCAAAACAGTACCAAAGTCTTTTACTGGATGAAGCCTTAACTCCAGCTGTTGGAAGAAGAACAAAATGGCACACAGTTGCCTCAATAAAGTTATTGCAGCCAATTTATTTCTCTTAAATTTAAATTTATTTAGTGTCCTTTCCAGATGTAAAGATGTCCTTGATGTCCCTTCCAACCTGGTATTATATGATCCTAAAGCTCAGCACACTGCCCTTAATGTGTTTGAAATTCTCAAATATAATGTGAAATTGTGTCACACAGAGAACTCTAAAAAAACCCCACCATATTTTGTCCTGCCAAGACTTCTCTTTGCTGGTTGAGCAGGCTTGATCATATGGAGATACAGTGTCTCCATTTAGTATTAAATTAATACAGCTCTTCAGAATCAAATCTGAATTTTGGAAATGAAAAAGCAATCCAAGATCAGTGTTACCAGGCTTCCTGTTTCCTTGCAGCTTTTTACCAAGTAATCAATAGCTACAGACAAGTTGAAAAACTTGGATTTTTCTCCTAATTTTCTGCTTCATTAGGAGCTTTCTGCTTTCTACAATCATTAACCAAGGCTTGTGCAATTAAGGCTTCAGATAATTCCACTACAGAAGGCTGGAGATAATGGCACTTGGCATCCTTTATTCTTTTAGGCATCTGCAGCTCTTTGGCTGATGAGTTGGCAAGAGCTGCTAGACAACTTTTCAAGAAGGAAAATGTAACTATCAATATTGCTTAATAATTTTGAGGGAAAAGCAGTATTTTCTTACTAGGTTTCTTAACTATTTATTTTATGGTGAATAGACTATAGTGTATCGGGGGGGGGGGGTGTTCCCCAAGGTAGTTNGGGGGGGGGGTGATCACCAAGGTAGTTCAACATATGCTGAGCCTGAGTTTTTTTTAGCAGTTATGAAGTTATGAAAACTAGCTGCAGTACCTGTGCCAATACATGTTCTGCAGTACAGTTCTGTGTTCTGTAGAACCATTCTATCTCATGAATTTTGGGGTTTTTTTTCAGATTAGTAATTCTGTAGGACATTGAAGAGTGTTGATTGACCAGTTGTTCTGTTCTTAGAGCAGCACATAATTTGATTATGTACAGAACATTTATTATCACTGTCTTCTACCTGCTCAGTTTTCCTGAGCTGGTTATTGTGCTCACTGCGACCAGGACACTGAACTCAAACCTACTCAAATTTACCCATTGGTGCAGGAGATCTCAGTAACTTTCAGCAGTGAAAAGCATTACAACTGTGAATACAGCTCAAACCATTGTTGTCATATTTTTAGGTATTAACTCTAATTGCTTTCAACAGTGAAAGGTAGAAAGCCCTCCTTGTATGTTAGTTCTGCAAATTTGGGGCCTTTGCACAGACATCAAGTTTGGTGGTAAAATTCAGACTTTCTAGACCCATTCCTTTTGTGTTGCACAAAACACATGGTTTTATAGCCCTTTAAAACCATTATTCAGTGCAGACACATAGAACCACAGAGTGACCGAATGGTTGAGGCTGGCAGGGATTTCTGGGTGTCATCTGTTCTGCATGAGGTTCCTGTCAGCCACTTTCTCCAGCCTGTCCAGGTCCCTGTGTATGGAACTACGCCACTCTGGTGTATCAGCCCCTTCTCCCTGTTTGGTGCCATCAGCAAATTTGCTGAGGGTGCAGCTGCCCCATCATCCAGGGTGTTAATTAAGGTGTGAAACAGGTTCAGACCCCGTATTGACCCCTGGGTCACACTACTCCAACCAGGCTTTGGGCCACTGACCACCACCCCCCTCACTACCTGGTCACAGAGCTGGTACTTCAACAACAGAATTTTGGGAGAAATCCTGAAATTACTTTTCTTCTGCAGTTGACTTCTCTAACTACTCAAATCATGTTCTCTGCCAAGAAAATGAAATACAAGTATCCAGGTTTGCAACTCGTGTAAGCAGAACAGTTGAAGGTTGAACTTCCAAAAAACTGCTCTGGAGAACCACAGTCTTGGAATGTCCTGGAAAGAGCATTCTTCAAGTGGCATGGGAGGACTGATATCTCTCTAAAGCAGTTTTGTTTTGAAACTTTCTACTGACTCATCTGAAACTATATGGCCCAGAAAATTCCTTACTAGATCGTAGACCAGCAAGTGTTTTGCTCTTAACCACTCCTCTTAACCACTCAGTCAGACTAGCATAGCATTTCAACTGGCAGGACAGCTTCTGGAGAAGTCTGACTTTCTTGAAAATTCAGCCAGTGAAATCTTGAGAGCTTATTTCTTGCTAAAAACATGCACAAATATTGTTCACCCACAAACTGTCACGAGCCACTAAGTCTAACTGACTATACATCTGTGGTAGGAGACTCTCAAATCCAGCAGGGGCAAAATGTTTTTGGTTTTTTTCCATAGAAATATGTGACAGGCATGAAAAAACAAATAACTTTGTTTTTCTGTGGGGCAGTTTAGTCAGTGGAGCCATTCCAGATAGTCATCTAGCTAGAGAATCTTGCCGTTTTGTTAAAATGTGAGCCACAACAAAAACAAAACAAACAAAAAACCTCCAGACTTTGTAGATAACCTCTAATATTCTCCATGTCTGATCTTCAGCCAGTTATTTAACTTCTTTGGCTGGATTAGGGAAGAGTACAATGTGATGCCTTTTCATCAGAGGGTGGTAAAAGTAAGTCTTTATTTCTTTTTTGCTAATTGGCCCACATAAAACTGCACAAGTGGCATTGGAATTACGTGTTCATTTGCTTAATATGAGCTGTATTAAATCAGCTGCATTAAATCAGCTAGCCTGACCATTCCCTGTAAATGCCAAATAAATCCAAAAGGCTACAACTGGATTCTTAGCACTCTTACATATTGCCAAATGCAACTTTCCAGGTGTTGAGAAGTGTAACTAATAATCTTGCATGTTTCACTGATACAACCCTGGTAGGGTTTGTTTCAGCTTGTGAGTGAGCCAGACTAGAATTCAGCTCACTTCTCACATAATAATTTTCTAACTGATGTATTTAACTAAGAAACAGGAATGCAGTAAGGATTCACTGCCTTAGGCAGATCTGGGTCAAAGGAAAAGGGTCTAGAAGACAGAATGGGTCATCACCCCTGTGATGAGACCTGGGCTAGCTGGCATAATTTCTTTGCATAGTATCAAGCTCTTGCAGGAGTTTATTGGACTGCAGATCCATGCTGTTGCAAGCTGCAGTGCTGTTTAGGGGAGAGGGGTGATGGTCTGGAGCACAACTTAGGCCAAATGGTATTCCAAAAGCAACCTCTCCACAAACCAGCAATTGTACCTCTTTTTTTTTTTAAGTGCATTTTGCGGTTAAGCCACAAGATGGCAGGAAAACAAAGTAAATATTATTTTCCGAAGCCGCTGCACTTGAAAGTTACATCTAAAATCAAATGAGATCGAGAAGGGGGCATATTTTTCTTATGAAAGCATTGCTAAAGTCTTATAAAGTTTAAAAATAGGCTAGATATTCCTTTAATTAATGTAATCTGTGATCTGTGCTAAGCCATAGTACCTTTATCATATATGCTGTTTGTGGGTCTGGACAAATATTGTCTATTTTTTTTTGCCTGTAGACAGAAAGTAAAAAAGCTACCCTTGATTATTTCAGTTTTGGATCTCAGTGGTGTTGCCTGAAAAGGCTAGCCCAAAAACTGAGACTAGTCAGGAGTAAGGGAATAAAAGGTGGGTATTTATTCAAAAGGCCTTCAAAGGTACATTTAGGGCAGACAGAGCCCCCCAGGGGCATCACCCAAAATGGACGACGAGTCACGAGTTCTCCACACCTTTATAGGTTTGATCCATTTGCACATCAGCATCAATNCCCCCCCCTTAGAAGCTTGGGCCTGGGCAGTCTAAGTGTCCTCGAAGAGCAAGCCCAGAGAGGCACTGTTGTGTCTCTAGAGAACAGCAACTAACAGGCTATAAAGCATACACACTAGGCAATATAGAATTAAAAAAATATAAGGGTTAAAACCTAAGGCAACAGTGGAATATGGTGTTCAACAAAACTAAATTCAGAATGAAGTCTCTTTGTATCTGGAAGGAGAACCATAATTTCCCTGAATGATTATTAATGCTCAGTTTCTGTATTTTATGTAGCATACCCTCTAACTCCGGCCTTGCAAAAAAATCTACCTTCCCATTACTATGAAAGCAGACTGCCAAAGCCAGGCAGGAGATTCAGATGATGAGTTGGTTCTTCCTGATTTGAAGAGTAAAAGGCAGAGTGTCTTAAGATCACCTCTGTGCTTTATCTGCCTGTGTCACCAGATATTTAAAAAGTACTAAAACTTTTTACGTGAAAGAGTTTCAAATTACTGAATTCTTTTCCTCTCCTGTCTAGTCCCATCAGTGGAATCTTAAAAGACTGGCTTTTAAAACATCTTATCTGCTTTCTCAAAAGCAGTGGTCACAATTGCATGGTTGGTACTGTGTAAGTGTAATAGTGTAAAGTAGCAGTACATGGCAATAGCATCTGTAATTGTGGTGTACATGGAGTCTTACTACCAGTTCTCAGTTGCTCAGATAGTCTTGTCCCACAGATCCTCTTAAATGTCCCATAGTGCTGACTGCAACCTAGAGAAGATGTTGTCTACCACAGTTAATAATGTTTAGGGGGTCTTAAATGCTCTCCTGACTGTAGCAAACTGAGTGTAGTAAAAGACCTGTGACAGATGGAGTTTTAACCTCTTGCCTTATCTGGATTCCTGGATACAGTTGTTGGTGTCCTCTCTGCTGACAATTCAGTCACCTTGTCATGGTGAACCAGGAAGCTGTTCACCAACATGCCTTTACAAGTAGCATTTCTTGTCTCCAAAAAAGTTGAACTTATTTTGGACAGGCTTCCATGACACACTTAAGGGCTTTCTGTAGTTTCATCTCTTTGGGAACTCATTGCTTCTTCTGTCCATCCCTGCCATCTTCATTTACTGCTCCTAACACAGACACCTTTTGCTTCTACAACAGGCAGCCCTGGGGATGTGCCAGTGACAGACAGAGCCTCTGCTGAGCTGGTCAAGGAGAGCACTATTCTGCAAGTGCATTAGCAGTGCCTTGGCCAAGGATCAAAAGCACAGATTATGGGCCATGAGACAGCGTAGAGAAATTTATCACTCACAAGAAATGAGTAGCAGTTCGTGGCTTTGCTGTGAAGTTCAACAATCATAGTTCATCTGTGCATCTGTAGTTGCCCTGGTAATAAAAGGAAAAAAGCATAACTGAAAAAAAAATCCCAACCATATCAGTAACTCCTGATTCACACTTGTTTCTGAGAACTACTGACCCCATATTTTCTATTATTGAAATGTTGGTTTGTGATATAAATTCATAGTTGTACCTAAAGCAATTTTGATCCCTGGGAGACTCAGGCAGCAACCCTGAAGCAGTGTTTTCTTTTAAAGCAGTTGTTTCATTGTCTTTTCTGTGAATTGTCTATGCTTGTGGGGCGATGTGGGAGTAATATCAGCAAGGCATAGCTGCTGGATATCTGCCTGTTCTAACTCATTATCTCAGTCATGTTCAGGAATTCCCAATTTGAAGCAATCAATAACAAAATTGACTTCTTTGTGTCAATCACAAAATCTGTCAAGTTTTCAAGTGTTCCTTAAAAAGACATATTGCTCAGGTCACAGGAGGAAGATGACATTCAAGTTTAGACAACCAGATATGTTATTACAGCAATAAGAAAACAAAGATAGGCAGTTGAGATTACAGTTCTCTGAAAGGCAGATGTTAGACCAAAGCAAGGGCTCTGTACTACATATTGAGATGCCTGGCAGCTCTCACAGCAATAATTAACATTCTTTGTTTAGAAGGCTAATGTTTGATGAGTTTTTACATGTGTGCCGCACTGAAAGCTTCTTGAAAACTGAGTTCTTGCAAGCTGATTTCCAGCTTTGGGATTGTTGTAGGAACACAGTGTGTTTTGATTTCTGCAATCCACCTTTTAAAATCTCAGCCTCTGCTGTGTTCCATTTTTCTCCCTCCACCCAAAGAACGACAACAGGTTTAATGGAGCTGCTTGCTGCAGATACACAGTGAAGATGAATTTACTCTTAGTGGTCTTACACCCGTAGCAGAGCTGTGCCATTCTCACTCTGCCCACTCAAGCTGCTCACTACTTCAGCTGCTGTAGTTTTGAGAAACACATGGCAAAAAAAAAAAAAAAAAAAGAGAAACAATAACAAGTAAATATCAGATCCACTTTTCCTCTGGGTTTTTCTTTAAATTATTTCATTTACCATACCCCTTGGCAGCACAGTAGGCTTTTGTCCTATTTTCCTACATATATGTGCTGAAAACCCCTGTGGCCACACAGTGATTTGCTTTGGTATTGTCCTGACATTAGCAGATCTGGAAACCATGTTCCTGATACGTTTGCTTCTACACTGTTGATATTCTATTATAAGTCAATTTGAATATGCAAAATTTACTGACACTTTTGTCATTTTAGCTGTGCATAGGTATAGGTCTGTCATCATTATGAAGAACATTTTTTGTGCCAGTCATGGTCACTGTCAATAAAAACAAGACCTTTTTTGACCCTCGTGATTTCCCAGCTAGATGGATGCTTGGGCTTAGTAATTGCCTTTTGTACAGCATATTCTCTGAAGTACTCAACTCTACATTTGCTTCACAGAAATTATTTTGCAGCTGGATGCTTTTTTCATTATTTTTTTCTGAGTGGTGGCAGAATAGTATGGCACACAGTCCTCCTCGATGACATTTTTTTGTTAGAAAAGTAGCCTCCTTATCATCCATATAACATAGGAAGTACTTAGAATACTTCCAGGGTAACAGCTTAGAGCTTATACGATCTTAAAGCAAGTTTGGCAAATTTTCAGTGAAGTAAGATACATTTTTCTTGGATGTCTGATTATTAGCAGTTGCAAATAAGCCTTTCTGACTAATGAATGGAGTATGACGTAATTGTTTTAGCACGCATTCTGTCTTAATCAGCTAATTATATGGACATAATAAATGCCTCAGTTTTCTCAGCCAGCCCAAAACAGACTTGACATAATGGATTATATCTTCATCCTGCTTATAAATGTAATACTGGGAGTATTAGGTAAGTAGAGTAACATACGGCAGCATAGTTCTGGTTGAGGCTTCCAGGCACAGAGAAGAAACCTAAAGTATTTTTCAGATGTAAGAATGGCAGAAGACTGAACCTGATTGTTTTAAAAGACTTCTTCAGCCCTATGACTTCTTGTTTTCCTAGCTTTGCTGAGAGCTAGTGTTGTAAATAGAACAGTTCTTCCTCTGTACCGTGGAGGCATGTCTTGTCTTTTCAGATGATTCTTATTACAATGTGACCCAGGAGTTGATATGTGAGGAGAATAACAATATGGACAACAAAATTCAGAACACAGCCTAGAACTTATCACAGGCAGTTATTGCTGGGGGTTTGTTTCAATATGGAGGGGCTCCTTGAGGCAGCCTTAGATGAGACAAAGATGAGTACTAGAACATTTTTAGGAAAGAATTAATTTACTGGAGGAAGAGCATCTTTGTCCAGGATGGGATCCTGAAAAATCACCAAAAAAGAGAAGAAAGCAAAAAACTCCTCTAGTGGCTAGGGCACTCTGCTAAGACATAGCAGAGAATTTATGAAGAAAGTCTATTAAAATTACCAGGTTCCTGCAGAGGCAAAACAAGGTTAGATTTTAAGGAAACCATGTGTATAGCCAAGCAGGAGGTTCAGGATTTGAGGAGTGTAGTTCAGCTGATAAAAGAATGTAATTTTGTCAGGGAGTAACAAAGGCTGCATGACAGATGTCACAGAGGGTCTGTGTGGTGTCCTACAGCAGCAAAACTTTTAAGGGGCTTCAGTCACATTGATTGCCTGTGTGTACAGCGAGGAGGAATTCAAATAAAGCTCTATTCAGAGTTCAAGGAGCTTTAATATATTTGAAGGATGCTCTGACACAAGCTTTTATGCAGTGCTCTGGAAATAAGTGGCTGAAATTGGGTCAAGAGAGCAATATTCTTCACAACACAGTATTTTAAATTGCAAGATGCATTAGAAGGCCGGAGTGACCTCTTCTCTCCCTAAGAGGTTTGGGAAAATAAACTGAACGTTAATGCATGTTTTTCATAGAAAATTTATCTGCTGTATTTCTGTGGCAGAAAATTGTCAAATAGATAGCCTAGGGAGAAGCAATTTACACTAGTTTGCTTCTCAATTAATTCTGATTAAAGCAGGAAGAAGTAGGTGGAGTCATTGACTCTGTATATACCATAAATGTGATGTGGATACATATGTTCTCTTTTTAATGGTAAATCTTGCCTTTGGCCCAGTGGCCAGATAACATATACCTTAGTAGCTGCGTTTTGCTATATCAGACAATTAAAAAAATTGTCTATACAATTTTTTTGCATACAAACTGGAGGTGCTGATGCACCCCCAACTCATTTATTTTATTGGGATTTTTTTGTTTGTTTGTTTATTATTTATTTTGGGGATAATATTGGGAATTTATGTGCTTAGTGGTAGCTGACACAGTTTTTGGGTGGTATTAAACACTTTAAAGTAATAGCTGTGGTTTAAATTGTCTGTGGGTACATCTGTGAAGTGATAGCTAAGAACACAGCATGGGGTTACTTCAAGTGAATAACAGCAAAATAACGTAACACATTTAACAATGTAAAACAAACAAAACATCTTTTTTAGGAAACAACAACAAAGTTTTTATTGGACAGTAGGTGTTGGAAAACCTTTACAATGTATTTGTTATCTGTTCCTGGAGAACATTTACTTTTGTCATTTAGGTTTACATTAATCAAGAGCATGCCAAAAGACCGAAATGTGACTGAATTTATAGTCTGTTTTTTAGAGATCATTTGAATTATGGAAACTCTTAGTAACGGACAAAGGTTTTACATATTTCTTTTCTTTTTTCCTTTTTTTTTTTTTTTAAATCAAAGTCCGGTATTAAAAGCATTGCACCATCTTGTGTTACTTTCTCGACTTTCACACGTCTTCCCTCCGCGTCTTCTAGGTCGGGACGGCCCGCAGGTCCTTCTCTTTCCCCTCCTGCTCTTCCCAGTTGCCATGGCTTGTCCGGGCGGAAGCTGTGGATGCTCTGGTGGAACGGCAGGGCTCTCCGGGATGGCCGGGACCCGTGGGGCGGGCGTGGCGGCGCGGCGGGGCAGCGGCGTGGCAGCGGCC
>VZRZ01006347.1:578057-629797 GCA_013398175.1 Climacteris rufus | reverse complement strand
TTTTTCCCCCTGGGTTCAGGGAGGAGCTCTCTGCTGGCGTCCAGGGAGTGACAACCAGTGGCTGGAGGGACTGCAGGGTCTGGGGGTCTCCAGGGGAAAGGCAGGTGGTGTATCTCTGTGAGTGTGAGACCACAGAGTGGTTGGCTCAGTGTGTGTGTCTCTGGGTGTCTGAGGGGTTCTGCACCAGCAGCTGGAGGAGGGCTGTAACCCTGGGGGCCCCTACATCCAGTGCCAGCACCTGAGGAGACTGGGATCCAGGAACAGCTGCTGGAGGGATCCACATCCTTGCTGGAGGATGCCTGTCCTGCTCAGCCAGAGAAGGGAGCAGGATGAGGCTGTTTGTGCTGTGTTTGTACTCTGTGTGTCAGTGCCCACCCATGTGCCAGGCTGTGCCTACCTGTGCATGTGTTGTGCATCTCTGTGCTCTGCGTGTATCTGTCTGAGCTTTTGATAATCTCTGGACTTTTTTTTTTTTTGAATTGTCATTTAAAGACAGCCCAAGCCATGTCAAAGTAGAGAAGTTTTGAAGCACTTGATTCCTGCAGAAAGTGTCTGGCAACATGACAGATGCCAGTTTAAGTTACTTCCAGAGAAATGGAAAGGGTTCTAGAATTTAAAGGCACCCAGCTAATTGAGTTTACTATCCCACATTATTTAGCCTTTTAATACTGAAATTCACACTTCACACAGACCAATAGATGAAATTTTATCCATTCATTTTCAGGGGAAATATGAGGGTTTGATAAGTTCATTTTTAATTAGCTTTTTTTCCTGTACTGACATGACTCTTTTCTTCAATTATTTCTTTTATTCCTTTTACTCCATTTGTGCTGGGTTTTTTTCCTCTGGCTTTAGGTTGATTGTAGGATTGTTTATTGGTTTTTTTCCTGCTGCAACTTAATGGAAGAGAAATTACCATTACTTATTCACTGATCTCCCACAGTACTTCCAAATTTCTGTGTTTTGGTGGGGTTATTTTTCAAGAAGCAGAAGTTACTGTGAGACCAGATCCAGAATATTTGGGGGACTGATTTCAGGTCAAGATTGGAAGTTATGAAAAAATGCAATATCTGTATGGATCTTTTCCTTGGATCTAATCACAGGTATAGGAACATAAGTTTAGGAACAATGTTTGCATTCTTTTTGAGATAGTCTAAGTGACCAGAACACAAGCCTGCAAATATAGAATGTTATTTCACCTCCTGCTCAAATTCTTGTTTTCTTTAGGAGAGAGGAAAAAGAAATAGGTAATTCATGCCACAATGAAAATATACCACTTATGCCATGATGTTCCTTAGATTGCTAAAACAGTATATTCTACATCTATAAAACATTTATAGCAATATTTAAAACACATGATGATTTTGAGAATTTAATAATACATTGCAAAGAACATAAGAATGTTCAATAAAATCACAAATTAATTTTCTCACATACACTCACCTTTTGATTATTTGCAGATAGATATTTTGCCAGGACTTGATTAAATTAATGACTGTTTATGGATTTTTGTCCTATGAATTTGCCTACTCACTTTTGAAACCTGTGTAAAATAATACTATCCAAAAAATTGCCATATGCTGCAAGGAAAACCGCCTCCTTTGCTTGTTTTCTATCTGCCTTCTGTTACTTTTATGTGATGCCCTCCCCAGCTCTGGTGCTGGAACACAGTGAACAGTTAATCCCCATTCAATCTCTCTGTGTACTTGGGCTTTATTGACATCTGCTACGTACCTCACCCAGTTGTCTGTCTTTTTTCAGACTGAAGACTCCTCACTTAGGAATCTTCACTGAAGAGACTTCACCTAAATACTTGTTGTGCAGAAGGAATTACAGACACTTGGACCATGTTCTTTGCCTTTCTCATACCCTTTTTCAGTCCTGTGTCCTTTCAGTCAGACCTACATAAATCATGGCAGTGCTTCTGCAAGGACTAGTGCTTCTATCTCTTGAGGGGAAAAAAAATTATTTAGGTTACCTCTGCTAGATAAATAGATCACATATCTTGCCACGTGTTTCAGGTGTCTTAACATTTGTACATTAGGTGAAACCAGGCCAACATCTGTGAGTATTAGATCTTGGTAGGCTTTGATTGCTGATTTACAGAGGGTAGGGTTTGGTTGTTGACCAGTTCTGTTCAGCCAGGAGCTGCTCAGAGACCCTTTCCAGAACCAGAGGTCTTTGTTCTGTGGCATTGGTTACTCTTAGACCATGGTAAAGTTCCCCTTGAAATTATGCCCCAAAATGTTTTAGTCGGTTCTTTATTCTATAACTTGAAGAGAAAAGATGACAGATGGTGTTTTCTTTGCCAAACATGGAGGAGTTGTTTGTGCTGGCATAGGGTAAATGGTATTTCATTACTTCTCAATGATTTTGTGTGTTTTTGAGTAAGAACAGAAAGAAAAAGGCGCTTGGTGAGTTTCACTGCTCTTCATTAAAATCTTCTTGCTCAGTCATCCTGCAGCCATTTCAGTAAATTCCTGCGGAATTTTTGGTCTACCTTTTTTCCCTCCTGCCCAAGATAATGATGACAGTAACGTTATGCTTGATGTTAAATATGACATCCTAGTTTAACCCTGACTATTCACGTAGCTTTTACTCTGAAGATTGAATAATTCTGTCGTGACAGGAGGCCTTGGTGTGGTCACTGAGAGTTGTGTAATCCATCACCTTAGACAATATTGACACCAGTCTGAGTAATACTAAACTAGTGGATCCTTCATAGCTGCAGACTAGGCATTCTTCACTGAAGATGTTAATGATCCTCTCAGCTTCTTTATGGCATGTCACTTTGTCTGCTCCAACGGCTTTTGTTGCTAGCACAGCTTGGAGCTTTTACTCCCAACAGGGTAAATCTTTCCATGAAGATCCTTACATTTCTTCATATTATCAGCCCTCATTTAGAGATGGAGGAATTGCTGCTGTTAATGCCAGACCTCCCAGGTATCTTGGTCACTCACAGAAGTGTACACTGCAGTACACGGTGGAGGAGGCAGCAGTAGCACCTCTGGGGAAAGAGACCAAGAGTTCTTTGAAGAGGAGGATGTGCGGGACTGATTTGTGGTTATCATTACATATTGAAATGAAAATAAAAGGTGGTGGAAAACTTGTGGAAGGCTAAAAACTGGAGAGGAAAGATGGTGTGGGACCTTCAAGAAGAAAGTCCCCAGTTCAGTGTAGAAACTCTCACAGTGTATTACAATTAGTGCAGAGTGTGGGTTTTCATTCTTAAACTTGCCAATACACTAATCTTTCTACAAGGTATTTCTCTTTTAACACTGGCACTGCGTCATTGACCCATCAGTCAAATTTTCCTTTTCAGTCACTCAAAAACCACATCCTTTCCTAATGAGTGACTACTTACCCCTTTTTGAAATGTTTCTTATTACTTCATACACAGAAGAATTGCCCATAATTCATTATTGAGTTTTTTAATGTGGTCCTGTATGATTATTCAGGACATCCATTTCTGTTCTCCAACTTAATTCTAGAAGATTTCCCACTTTTTACAAAAAAAAAAAAAACCAACAATTTTGTCAAAGTTGCACATTCTGCTGTACAGCCCTTCACCTCACATGAAGGGTCAGAACAAGTTACCCTTGTGAGGAGGGTATTTCAAAGACCCAAAAGCAGTGGGATTTCAGCTCTGTCTTGGAGAGGGAGGAAATTAAGCAGCTTTCTACCTCATCTGGTCTTCAGAGAACCCTTCTGCTGTGGAGTTACTGAAGGTCGATGAGCAACAGCTGCCAATCACTTCCACAATTGTGCACAAGTGCCAGTATCTCACTGAGACTCCCTGATATCCATCCATAGCTGATTTATCAGTGGGAGAGCCAAGGAGTGATCAGCAGGACCCATTCACCCTTTCACAGCCCCATATGGCCAGTGTGAAAGTCTAAGGAAGAATGCAGACTAGCAATGGACTAAGGTTGCCTGAATGAAGCGATGCCACCTCTGGGTGCTGCTGTACTGGACATGCTGGAACCTCAACTTGAATTGGAGTCAAAGGCAGCCAAGTGGTACCACAACTGATACTGCTGATGCATTTTTCTCAATCCTTTTGACAGCAGAGTGCAGGCCACAGTTTGCTTTCACTTGTCTGTGCCACACTGGATTAGGGGCTCTAAACCCAGTGATCTCACCCTTGTGATCCCCACATTAATGAAGAATGAACTTGGATGGAACCAGACAAGCACAGTGGTGATGGGACCAGAACTGGTTTCCACATGCAACAGTCCAACACCACACACCTCTCCTGCCTGAAACACTGTCCTGACAGAGGGAGCCCGAGGCCATGCACTCATGAACTCTGTGGGCTTTGATAGGGATGGTCCATAATTTGAGGGGATGTTATCTGTGTGTGTGTATGTATCAAAACAGAGGAAAGTGATGGGGTATCAGGCAGTGGGACCTGGCATTATAGAAATTGCATGGAATAAGGAGTGCCTGCTGTCCTGGTTTCAGCTGCAATCAAGTGAATTATCTTCCCAGCAGCTGGTAGTGCTGCGTTTTGGATTCAGTGTGAGAATGATGCTGATAACACGCTGATGTTTTGGTTGTTGCTGAGCAGTGCTTATCTTACATGCAGGACTTTTCAGTGCCTCATGCTCTGCCAGCGATGAGGTGTGGCAAGAAGCTGGGAGACAAGCATGGCCTGGACAGTTTACCCGATGTGGCCGAAGGGCTATTCCATACCCTAGAATGTCATGCCCTGTATATAAACTGTGAGAGTGGGCTGGGAGGGAACGATTGCTGCCTGGGGACAGCCTGGGCATCAGATACTGTGTGGTGAGCAACTGTACTGTGCATCACTTGTCCCTCTTGGGTTTTAGTTCTCTTTCTCACCTCTCACTAAAATTATATTACTATTGATTTACTTTATTTCAGCTATTAATCTGTTCTTATCTCAGGCCATGTGTTTTTTTGTGATTCTTCTCCCAATCTCATCAGGAGTGGGAGTGAGCCAGCAGCTGCATGGTATTTAGTTTCTGGCTGGGATTAAAACAAAACACCTTGTCAGCTTTGGAGTTTACAAATAAGGGTTTTTGACTTGCACAAATCACCATATCTGTATACACAGGGTATCCATGGATACACTGTAACTACAGTAAAAAATTTCATATTTCTATGGATGCAGATTACAGAATCACAGAATCACAGAGTAAACTGTAAGGATAATTGAGTCCAGCTCCCAACCCTGCACAGCATCATTCCCAAGAGTCACACCGTAAGAGCATTGTCCAAATGCTTCTTGAGCTCTGTCAGGCTGGTGCTGTGACCACTTCCCTGGGGAGCCTGTTCCAGTGCCCAAACACCCTCTGGGGGAAGAACCTTTTCCCGATATCCAACTTTAATCTCCCCTCACTCAGCTTAAGGCCATTCCCTCGGTCCTGTCATTGTCACCACAGAGCAGAGATCAGTGCCTGCCCCTCGTCTTCCCCTCACAAGGAAGTTGCAGACCACAGTGAGGCCTCTCCTCAGTCTCTTCCAGGCTGAGCAGACCAAGTGCCCTCAGCCACTCCTCATAGAGCTTCCCCTCAAGGCCCTTCAATATTTTCATTGCCCTGCTTTGAACATTCTGTAAGAGTTTAATGTCTTTCTTGTATTGTGGTGCCCCAAACTGCACAGAATATCCAAGGTGTGGCTGCACCAGTGCAGAGCAGAGTGGGACAATCACATTTACATAACGTGTTAATGTCTTGGTTCTACCTTCAATATAGACCTGAAGATTCACTCTTGAAGATCTACTTACTTCAAGTTACTGCAACAACTTTCTGCCGATGACAACAGAATAAACTTCCTAGGTGATCAAAGGGATGGAGAACCTACAACTGAAGCAGTTGGGTCTTTTCAGCCCAGAGAAGAGAGGGCTTAGGGGCCATGTCACCATAGTTTTCCAACATTTAAAGACCAGCTACAAAGAGGACAGAGCTTGTCTCTTCACAAGGACGAGACAAGTGACAATGGCTACAAGTTGTGCCAGGAGAGATTTCAACTTGAAAACAAAAACAGAAGCTTTTCATAGTAAGAGCAATTTTTCACTGGAATAGAGTCTAATTTACTGCAATAGCTTTAATAGGCTGGATCATTAATTAAACAGATAGCATGAGATAATTATTCTGAATCATTCAGGGATGGTAAACACATGCTCTTCAAACTGTTTTCTACTTCTGTCTCTTTCTCTTCTTCTCTCCAATTCACCTGTTTTTTTTTGATCTGACCCTTTTCCAGGTAATAATCAATGTACTTGCCTACTAAATTACAGGTTTTTTCACATGTTAAAATTGTGAAATCTTTTTATGCATTTTCCCAGAAATGGGATAAGGACCACTAGAAGCCTTACTCTTTTATTTATTTATGTTCCAGTTCTTTTGAGAGGTTTGGGGTTTTATCATATTTGATTTAACTCTGACAAACACCAGTAATTACGTTGATATATACTTTATAATGTTTCTTTCTAGCCTAAGTGTTTGCTGTTTTCTAGGTTGAACTCCTCCAACGTGAAGAGGCCCTCATTGTAGTTTAGAAAACACTTGGTTCATCTTGATGCTATATAATGGCTCTAAAAAGCACTAACATTCATTCAGTAATTTTCTCATCTCTGATTTTGACTGTTGGTGATTTGAGTCCACTTTGAGTATGTGTGTCTGGTTTGACAGGAAATAACACGACTGTTTTGTTTTCTCTGTGCTCTCAGTGAAGGTTGGTCTTTCAGACCGTTAGAATACTGCTCAAGAAAGGGCAAGAAGTCACAAAATCCTTTTTTTTTCTTCTTTTTTTCATGCAGTTTTGTAAGAAGAACAGCAAGTTTAGTGTTTTGTAGAGGTTTGGTAAGGGCTGTGTGTGTGTGTGTGCATGTTCATATCCTCAGAACAGGATACTATTTTTACCTCTTTCAAACAGTTCAAATGTGGCTCCCTTTTTACCAAATACTTAGTTTTCACTCCCATCCTCACATTTAAATGAGACTGATTGTGTGTATTTCTGTGTATAGTAGCTTGACATGAGCATATACAGGCTTGAACTTTGCATAATGAGTCTTGTAGCCAATATTAAAGATCTTTGAACCTACTTCGTTTCCCATAACTATGCCAAAGAAGAGTTGCAAAACCCACAAAGATATTATTCTTTGTCTGAAAAAAACCAAACAAACAAAAAACCAACAAAACTTGCTGCATTGAAAAACATAAATAAGTTTGCTAATTGTGTAACTTTCATTCGTAACTTTCATTCTTGATGGGAAGATCTTCAGGGAATTTTTGGGAGAAAGGCAAGGATGGGATACTTTCCAATACATTCTTTACCTATTGAATTCTTATCCTTCAACAGCCAAATTAGCTACTTCTTTCAAATAGTGGTATCATCCCAACATTTCATCTAGTTGTTTCTCTGATTTCTTACATTGCTTTTCCACTGTAATGGAAGGATTCATTTGCCATCAGCATGAGGATATAACAAGGTACTGGAAAGCAGCATATGGAGCTCATGTGTTGTGGCAGCAGTGCACAAGCCTGGTGTTCAAAGGCTCTTTGGTGCCTACAGGACAGCAGTCAGGTGTGACTGCAGCATATGGAGCTCTACCAAAATAGCAGCAGTCTGGGTTTGTTGATGCCAGTGAGGAATAAGAATTATCACTCAGGTTTGGGTGCATGAGGCTTGCACAGGGCGCGGGTAGCCAGCCCATGCCAAAGCCCTCAGCACTGACACTGCTGGCAGTACAGGCTCTAAGCAGATTGAGGCTGGCAAAACTTTTCCTGCTCTCTGTGTTGTCACACTTCTGTTCAGACTGTGGGCACATTCAGTTCAATGTGTGTACACACATATGCATGACCCCAGCGTCACTTCCAAGGTCCCCATTGCCAGGCTGACTGTCAGAGCTGCTAATGTGGTAATGTTATGATAACTATGGAATTGAAAAAAATTGGCAGGATTTCTGGTCATTTTGATTCCTGCTTTTTTTTTAATATACTGTGTCTTTAAATGGTTACTTACCTATCCTTACTACTTTTCTATCCTTACTACTTTCAGAATTTTTTCAGATCATTTTATGAGCTGATGGTGGATCTCTTAAATAAACTCAAAGGTTCCTATGTGGGTCTCTTAAATATATTTTAAAAGGATCTTTTACTTATTAACTGGCATAAAGGGGACAATACTGAAAGTAGACAGAATGTTCTGGATTGAACTGATGGAAAAGGGGGAAATCAAAAGATTAAAACTATTCATGGATTACAGATGAAGTATTCCATAGAATAAGAAAGCCAGGGACTAGATGAGGTAAGGAGATAGGGACTAAAATTCCTGATAGCAAGAAAATGAGGTCATGGTTGCAGCAATAGAACTAGAGCCCTGGGGAAGGAAGGCAGGTGTGCAGACAGCAAGGCTTCTCCTGCTGCAACACTGATGTCCAAGGAAATTGTGCCCTGGGGAATTCGGGGACAAGCAATGCTAGGTGACTGGAGCTCGGCAACACAGTGAAAGTGAGTATCAGATCCACCTAACATAGAACCCTCCTTCTACATTTATTTTTTTCAGGGGACTAGGACTGTAACACGAAACGATTGCCACCCACCTCAGCATGTCTCTTTTACTGGGGGTACAGAAATCCAGAAAGAAGTCCCCCTGCTTCTGCTCAGGGTACAGGCTAACTGAGGTGGAGGTGATAACACCTCCTTTTCCTTTTTTTTCTGCATAAGTTTGTCATCCTATCACCAGAAGATTCACGAAACTTCCAGGCTGTGATATTCTTCTGTGAGAGCATTTCCTCCTGTTCAGCTCCTCTGGAGCAAAAATTGCAAAAGTCAGGAAAAAAATTAAGCTGAATGAAGATTTGATCTGCCCTTGTTATTACAACATTTCACTGAGTGTTCAGATGTGAGGGAATCTCTTTTTCTTCTCTCTCTGCTCCAAAGACTGCTCTCTATTGCTAGGCAAAAGGAGCCTGTGATCACTTGGCACACAGCTGAGCCTGTAAGCCCAGTTCTGCCTGTACCAATCGAGAAGGAAAGGAGACTGCTCTTCCAAAGCAAACAGCACAGTTTGTTGGCTAGAGCATGCCATGCAACAACGGAGAGCATGGTTCCTGCAGTCCTGTTTAGAGAAGGATTTTGTTTGTGGAATGGGCTCAGAGGCATTAACACCTTCACAAACAGACATTTGATGATGTTTTGAGGCACAGCAAAATGCAGACATTGCATTAAATACCAAAAGTAGTTGTTCATACATTTTATCCTCAGGAGTCACAACTAGAAATGGCATTGAAGCAGTTGAGAACTTCAGTATCAGCCACACACTTTCTCTTCTGCCATTCTAGGTCTTCTTAATGAAACAATTCTATAGATAATGAGTGAAAGAGCTTTTCTGGCATGTTGTATGTGAGCAACACTTTGAGCTGTCTCACTGTAACTTGGCTTTCTTTCTTGGCTGTTCCTGCATTAGATTTTTTTCTTAATTTTCCTCAGTAGAGGCAGTGGAATGGATGTACCATACATAATGAAATGCTTCTGCCAGTGCCAGCAAGAATGCCAGTACACCACCATAAATCGAGGCTGTAGGTAACACCAGCACCATTAAGACACCATAACCATCTGTACTGCCCCTGCATGTCTGCAGGTGGCATGATGGCAGTGTGTTCAAATAGTTTCACATAATCACAGAGGCAGGAGGCACTTAGAGTCAAAGCTTAACTTTGATTTTTCCCTTGAGCCCCCCTCCAAAGAGATGTGTTTGGCTGAAGGCAATTCTAAGTCAGGATTTATTTAACAGAGAAGTTGAGGTGGCAAATAAGAAGGCAATTTATAATAACAATGCAAATGTTAGCCAGAAAGTCATCAGATCGTAGGTCTTGAACACATAATGGACACATTAGTCTTCCCTCTAACCTACTCACTGTGGAAAAGAATCATTCAGTGCCTTTTCTGAATCACAAAAACAGTTAGTGCAGGGATTGATTGGCTACCTGTTCTAGTGTGTAGCCACTCACACATGGTGAAAAAACAATTTCTTCTTATCAAGTCAAATATTCTGGCCTTGCTTCATAGTACTGTAAAGGGATGTATTCTCTATTTTTATGATAAAGGCAGAAATTATACAACGCTTTTGCTTTGTGCAACCTTGCAACATTTCTCCCTCGTCTTCACCATTAAATTTAATGTTCTAATTAGTAGAATACAGATAGGTACAGAAAAGCACAAACCTTGCAATGCTAAGCAGTGGCTTTGACTTTGATCAGATTATGAGCTTCAAGAACACATGTAGGACCTTCACAAATCCAATTATACAGTTTATGCCAAGAGGAAAAATTTGTTCCCAGCACAACCTTTGCAGTCATGAATTCTGACATGAACCATAAATTTATTTTGTATTAACTCTAATTCTGGTTAATTTAACAGCAAATAACATCTCATTTATGAAGAACATGTTAGAATTTTTTTAATTACTTTTTATCCATCTAACCTCTTTTCCTAGTTTTTCAGATAGAATGAGATAGAAGGTACTCTGCTTACGATTTGGTTCAGAGTGTAATTAAATTTCTTCTCCTGATTCTAAATTGTTTAATTCTTTATCTTTGGTGGAAGTTCCTTTTTTTCTTGTTTTATGGAAACTAACTTGGGTGACACTTGGCTGACCTCCTGACACTGGCTGTTATAGGGTTTTTCTACCTGCTCTGCCATTTTTGAGTTAGGACAGGTCTAGAGGCCAGAGCAGAAAGTATTAGTCCTAGCAAAAAGCCCTTAGATGCTGCCAAGCAATTATGTCCCAGAAAGGTCATAACCCTGTCAGCCTTGGTCTGATCCTGAGCTAAGGAGCCTTGCTGCAAGGGCTAATGAGATTAGGTATTGCAGCCTACTGACATGGGATTCCAGATCCAACCTCATATTTCATTTACAGTTCTGAGACATCTCACATGGGTGTACAAGCTTTGGAATTTCACCATCACAGTGAAATTCAGTATACAGAGGAGAATTATGGTCTTCCAAGTGTAGGGGTAATTAAAACACTATTCCTTGCCTTCTGCTCCTGAGTTCTTGTTGCTGAAGTTCATTTGTCTCTTTTCCTTGATGTTTGGCTTAGCTAGTATTTTTTGCTTCGCTCAGCAGGTGACAGCTACACAGTTGGTACTTCTGGGTGCCAGATGAAGGAGGACATTCTGTCTAAAGGCACAGTGAAGATCTCAAAACTGCATGTGACAGGGCAATCCACTCTGTGTGCATGGAGTGTCCTCAGACAGCGCAGGTTGGACACGCTGGACACTGCAGGGATGTCACCACTGTCCCTATAGTACAGCTGTCAGAAGCTGATAGCTCCACACTCGCTATTGCAAAGCTTCCATTTCGGGGATACGCTGAAATAAAAAGGTATTCACCCTTGCCCCCTTCCTGTCCTCTCCCTTCTACTGTGGCACTGCACAACAGAAGCCACAAATGCTTTCTCTGGTTGCAAAAAGCTGTTTATCTGGGATAATTTCATTTCTGAAGAAGGTGTTTGGTGCCAGTCAGTGCCACCGTGATGTAACTGTGGTACACAGACTGTGCTGTTCCCAGATCTGGCTTACTCTCTTGACCTTCCTCAGGTCAATCTCTCCTCATTCTGCTCTTTGGGCTACCCTTGTCCAATACAAATTATGCAAATAATCCTCAGAGAACCCCGAATCTCCTCAACCCTGCTGAAGTGTTTCTATCACTAGGCTACTCTCATTTTCTACTTGCCCTTTCTATGGAAGTATTAGTCTATGGCAGAGGAAGGAAGGAATGAAGGTTTAACAAGGTAATGGAGGACAGCCTTACCCACTGTGTATCTTTGTGTAAATGTCAGAGGATTCTTGCTGGGTATTGATGTTACCTAATGTCCAAAATATCAGAATCTGACTCTCCAGCACTAAAATTGTGTTAAAGAAGGCATCCTTTATTCAGGCCTGAGGTCCAGTGGGGGATGCTCCTAGCCTTGCATGGACAGGTGATTCTACAAGAGGGTTGCTTACATACAGCTTCTACATGCATAGTACAATTCACCTGTTACCATAAATCCCACGCCAAGTTCCCAAAGATTCAGTCCTTTGTTTTACATTCCTGGGCCAGATGTCTTCTTATCTTCCAACTGTCCTTGCTCAAAGCAGCTCTCACAGGCCTTGTTTCTCTGCTAAAAGTTTCACAGGCACAGTAAAAATTGAATTAACCCTTCTGGAATCATTGAGACCTTGGGGCCTACAATCTGTGTCTCATGATCAGGAGCAATGATAAGGATAATTAAAGGATAAGGAGCAATGCCTTATCCTTTATTTGACCCAGCACCCGAGTACTTTCCAAGTCTATCTGCAGGTTAAAGGATGTCAAAACGAAGTGCAAGAGAATGAGTTTAGTCATCAAGAAACTGAAACAAATGAATTTTCAGGTGTCTTTGGAAGTGGCAGGTTTTCTTCTGAGGCCTAAGCAACTACAGTACCAATTTAGGCAGTCTGAACTCACTGCAGTGTTTCTGGTCGTGCGGTTTTTGATGTGTCCCTGCCAGACAAATTAACTGTGTGGATTGCCCTTCGTGATCTCACGACTGACTTGAAGGGAGTTTGACCCCAGCCCCTTAAATTGCCTTGTTTGTCAAAGCTTTACAAAGCCTGTTTTGTAGGTGCCTTGCAGAAGCTGAAAATTTAGAGGCCTCATTGTTTTCAGGGAGAAGTATATATGTTACTACAAATATTTAAAAAAAAAAAAAAAAACAAAAAGCAAAAAACAACAAAAACAAAAAACAAACCAGATTGTAAAATACTAATTTATAGAAAACACAAAAATAGGGGAGATATTTTGCTCTGACTTAAGCAATACCTCAGGTTTAAAACTGAGGATATTTCTTAGTGCTAGTATTAGATAAGAAATAAATCAGCCTGTATTTGGCCCAGGCTTATCAGCAGTAGTTACTGGATAATCAGTTCAAACATTACCTTGTTAGTAAGCAGAAATATTCTCTTCACCCTCTAGTGCATTCTAAGCCAGATATTACTCAGATAACGCTTAGCATTTTGCAATATGCTATTGACATGAAAAACAGATTTCTTTTTGTTTACCTCCAAACAGGTGCTGCATTCTGGTTTTTTTCAAAAAACTTAAGAATAGTGATAATAAATTCTATTTCAGCATAACTTAACTTATACAGAATTGAGCTTGAAATATCTTCTTTGTTTATTTAATTTGATTTTCTGTATTTTTCACCATCAGAGTATTTGTCCTAAATAGGACTTCAGGCAGATTTTGAGGCTTTTGAATAGTGTCTCTCAGAAGCCTAATTTTCCTGCAAAGGGAGGTTCTTAGTCACACAGTGTATGACATGTAAAAATTTGCCCTTCAGCTATGAAAACAACCCAAAATATTTAAAATTGTCAGCCTGGAGAAGTCTCTTTCAGCAATAATATTGTGTCTTTGCCTTTATAAACTTCATACAATTGCTACAAAACCAACAGAAATTGTCTGCTTAAATAAATACTTTAGAAAACAGAATGGGTGACTAATGCTTACGTAGATTTCACCACCTTCTCATCTACATTTCTATATAAATATCTGACTTTCTGCAATGGTATAAAATAAATTTTAATAACAGTAGAGAAGGCTATTCAACTGGTTAAAATTTCAGGTTAAATAACAAGTTATCTTAACAAATGGCCAGTAAGTGTCATAATTGCTCTAGCTTAACACTTCTGATTTATGTCTGGCTTAAACCAGAACACAAAAAGTTTGTACAGCAGTCCTTTGAACTAGTAAAACATTCAGTAAAAGTGGAGTCAGCAGACTCAAGAGAGTCTCAAGTCTGTTCCTATTTTGTATGTTGTTTATTGGGCTGCCTGTACTGACTGGAAAATTCATTGTACATTAACTTTATTTTCTGCCTTTCCTCCTGAACACTCAGTGTGGGCTGTGTGGCAGAGTGAGATGTTGCTTCTTATGTTGTCTGTCCTATACACATTAAACACAGTGATTGTTTCTAGTGATGGTATTTCTGATAGCTTTTACTCTCTCTGTGTTTAATAAAATTTTGTGGAGTTTGGTTTTGTTAACCTTGAGCTTGAGCTGATGAAACAAGCTGCAGCAATAAGCATTCTACAGAAAATGGTTACTTTGTACTATCAGAGTCTTCCCTCATTTTTACAACTTTATCATTGCAGTTTGTTTACCTGCAAACAAGTGCTGCATTATGTAGCTAGGAGCTCCATAATGTGCATGCAGGATATTTGCCCGGGTGTTCTGTGTGCCTGCAACTCATGCTCCAACCAGACAGTCTGATCCCCCACCCAGAACAGAATCCACTATTGCCCCTAGACATATCTTCCAAGCATGAAAAATCACATATGCATAGGCACTGAAAACGTGGTACACCTAGATGCACTTTTCAGTTTACTGGTTATTTAGGTGGGTAATAAAGCTTCAAGTAGCAGCATTACTTTTCCCCCTTTTATTTTCTCTTTGACCTAAGGTCTGTTTACAGGGAAAGCTACCTGAAGCCACCTTTTCCATACACAGGACCTTGATCTGGCAAACACAGTAGCACAGCTGTACTACCTGGCTTTCTGCAAGTTCTTGCAGACTTTTCTGCAAGTCTGCAGTGGAACTGGTTATTTTAAATGGAAGAAGTGAGTCAGTGCTTCACTGGACTGTGACCAGGACACTTGGAGCATTACAGAACTCAGCCCCTGTTCTCTTTGGTTTGTTATTTTGTCAAATTCAAAATGTGTCAGTTGTGCAGCAAGTTTGTAGTACAATCAAATACCTCCGTAAGGAGCAACCAATGATTGTCTCATATGTTCAAGAGAACTTTTCAAGGGCTGATTGAGAACTTGATGTGGAAATATGCATAATTTTCAAATGAGATGTTAAACAAACAAACAAACAAAAAATCCATATGCTTTTGACCACTTGTGGTGTTCTTAAACATATTCTGATTAGTTTGTTTTTAGAAGTGGGGAAAAGGTCCTTCTTCCTGAGAACAAAACTTGCTCTCCTATTTTTAGATTAAATATATATATGCTTACATAACTGTCTGGTATTTTTGATTTGAAAAATACTATCAACCAGAATGCCCTGAAGCAGTGGGGTCCTTTGCTAGCAGAGTGCTTGGAATGCAGCCACCTCTAAATCACATTGCCTGACTGTAGGTAGGAAGACCTGAAAACAAAACTTGAAATGAGCCATGCATACTTGTTTGGAACATCAAGAAAGCAAGGAGTGTTGTTAGTCCTCAAACTGCATATTTTTGCAGTCATCTGCTTTTATTTTCCCATCATAACTCAGGAAGATTTGAAAAAAAAAAGTAGGAAAAAAACAACTCTGTGGCTAGGCAAGCATGTTAGAAGTGTGACAAGAAGCTGGAGCTATTCTTCCAACTCTATTATTCAAAACCTCTGACTTTTGCTTAGCTTTCATTTCAGATTATGTTAATGGTACTGGTATGGGAGGAGCTAATGCTTGTCTCTGATTTATCAAGTAGGAACTTGCAGGTAGATACTATACTCTTGAGGCTGGCAAATGAGATTGGACTTTTGGCATCTCTTCCTCACAGGCTTGCCAAGCTGGACAACTTCCTACGTAACTGCTGCCTTATTTGGAAAATGCTTAAACTATTTCTTGGAAAGTGTTTGAAGGTCAGGCAGAAGGTTTTTTTTCTGTGTTTTACAGTATTTATTGTTGCATAAGAAGGCTGTGTCCTACTTCTCATGGAGATCTGACTAAAAAACACTGATATGATGGAGGCAGGCTGCCTGACACAATAGAAACCCTGCTGGAGACAGAGAAAGGCAGTACTACCTACATGTCCCTGTACCTGCTACACATCCATATCTACATTTAGGAAATAAGTACTCTGGGATTGTCTTTAAAGTGCCCCAAATATATATGCACTGCATGAATTTTGGGGCTTGAAATGGGGTCTCTGATAATGCAGCTTTGGGATCATCCTACTCTGTGGCAGGGATCCTCAAAAGGTTTCTCCTTTTGAGAGACCTCAGAGGTCCTCAAAAGGTGGCAGAAAATTATGGTAGAGGCTGTGAATATGTATGCACAAGGAGACTGAGAGTGGGAGCACGAATCACAACCAGTCAGCACGCACAAAAAAGAACAGGAAAGATGTGTACCAGGTGGGAAAACCCCAGATGTGGTAAAAAACAGGATAAAACAGGTAGGTGTAAAATGTGATCACAACCCCTAGAAGAATGGGAACAAAGACAAAGAGAAAAAGAATGGGGACAAAAAGAAAGAGAGGAATTGCTTCACTTTTGTCTTCCCCCAGTAAGGACACCGCTGTTCTTTATCACAGCAGGTTCCCCACAACCTGGGTAGCTAAGAAGGGCTGCTTTTTGGCTAATTATTCAGCACATTTTGCCTGTGTGAAGTGTCTCTACTATGCCAGTGTATAGTGTGAATCTGGCCTCTGCAGAGCCCTGTGTGTGTACACCTGTGCCTGTGTGTTTCCCAATCCAGCCTGCCCACACGACGAGGTGATTGATCCGCAGTGCGGGGCCAGAATAAGCTCTGAGGCAACAACTCACTTGAATGAATATGATAATTTCAAACCTCCTCTCCACTCCTTCCCACAGCTTCTTTGATCTCCTTTTAAAAACCTCAGACTGTCAAAACATGAACGTATGTGTGCATTTATGCACTGAATAGTCCCAGCAAAGTTAAGGGAACAGCGTGCTGCCTACTCTCCCATTAGCACACTGGATGGAAGACAAACCTCTCCTCTCCTCTGCACTTTTATTCTTTGCCTTACCTGACCACTGGATTTGTTCTTTACTGGCTGCTTTCTGTCCCACACCTTTTTACTTTGCACAGAAGAGTGCAGTGACAGCCCAGTTAATTATCATTAATTGTATTGCTAGGGAAGTGTGTGATTCAAAGAGCAATGGTCCTGCTCTACAGAAAAAATGACCAAATAAAATAAGGAATAAAATGTATTGGTGTTTCTTTTATGTTTTCTCTTTTAAGGTTAGGGTTTGCCTAACTCTCTGATTTTGTTCAGCATTGACTTAGATTTCTGGATGGAGGAGAAGCAGTTCCCAAAACAGAGTGTGAATACTGTTGTATTCTTGGATTTTGGCAAAATGTCTCCAAATTAATTGAAATATTAGAAAAAGATTTAAAACAGATAAAAATTAGAAAATACTGACTTGAATTTTTGAATATTCTGAAAAAAAAAAAAAAACAAAAAACAAAACCAACCAAACAAAAAACCTTCTTTGGTTCATCTTATGGCTTTTAAAAGGTACTCTGTGGTGGCATACTAATCGGTGTCCTACATCACCCCAGTGCAGCAGAATTACAGTGACATTGTCCTAATAATTTCACATTTTGTTTACCTATCGTAGAAGTTTAAAGTAGGCTTTGCCTTTCTCTGAACTCAGACTGGAAAGGCAGTCAATAAACTGCCTGAAGTTCGTGGGCAAAATCCAGGTTGATACATTAACTCCAAATTATGTCCCTGGCAAACTGTAAACATGTGTCTTCAATCTACTGGAAAAGTAGCATCAGGTACATGCCACTTAGATGGAGGGAGCCTTCCCCATCCTCTTAAAATTCTCTTTGCTAACAGTGGTGTAGAGAAGAGGTGAATGAGCATAAATATGAAGGCAATGTGTAGCACAGATATTCAGTTAAAAACCAAAAATAATTACTTTGGTGCTAACCACCCTCTGGGAAAATTATTGCTTTTTGAAGTATGGAGGCCAGGCCCTGTGAATGACACAATCTGATAAATTGTCACACATGCCATATGTTATGACCTTGGTTCAGAAGCTCCCCGGAGGCAAGTTTTGAGAGACAGACCATTGCAGGACTGGATAAATTTCCCTCTTTCCCTCAGTTCTTCCTGAGTTCTCAAAGGACCCAAAATGATTTGCAGAAGAGGGTCAAATTTGGCAGTGGCCTTTGATTAAAAGCATTCCCACAAACGTAACTAGGGAGCAAAAACCTATTCTGCAATAAATCACATTAGTTATAATTGACCTTTGCCTTTGCCATCTTGATGCACAATTGCATATTTAATCAGAGATAGCTTTAAGCACCAATCTAATTATATTCCTATGATGAGCAGCATGCCACAGTTAAAGAAAAGCCTGTTAGAAATTCAAGATGGGTCTGCTTCCTCCATGCCTTGTTTACTTCCTCCTTCAAATTTGTTTCTTGCAAATTCTTTCAATCTTTACACTGTTCTCTGCAAACACACCAGCACTGAAGAAAGTGAGTCTATTAACTGCAGAAATGAAAATACTCATTTTATCTTTTGCTGTGATTTGGATATAATTGCTGGGAAATGTGAAGTTAAGAGACTCTAAACAGCTGTTGCCTACAACACTGTATGAAGTGATCTAAGCTGCAGGTGAAGGAAACCAGTCAGACATTCCTTCAGGTCTTGTCAGTTCAGATTTAACTCAAAGACTTGTACTAAAACCCAATATATTTATTGCCATCTATTGCAAAGGAAATGCCGGATGGAATGTTTCCCTTATAACCTTATTTTGTATGCCAGACTGTTGGGATGAAATACCTTGAGGCTATTGGAGCATTCATGAAGATGAACCGTATGAGAATTTAGAGAATTCTCTTCATAATTGTGCATTGCTTTATATAGCAATTCATTCACAGTGCAGCAGAAGCCAGTAAGTTTAGTTTGATGTTAATCCACAGGTACTAAATCAGATCTGAGGTCTAATCAGTTGAGTGCCCTGTCTCTTACAGTGCCCAGACGCAGAAGCATTTGATACCTGTGCAAAAGCAGGCTGGTAGGAAGACATTTTTTCTGCTATATTAGGTCTTTCCTTTTATCTCCCATACCAAAAGTAACTGAACTCATGAAGTTAAAGTTTAAAGAGACACTGTTTGATGGTAGTCCTCTTATCTGCATGAAAGTCTGCTCTGTAAACCTTCCTAAATTCTTGGCTTCACCTCTGAAAAAGAGTGTGTACAGAGTTTTCTTTAATGAAATTTAGTAACAGCTGTGTTCATTCAAAATGAGGAAAAACAGACAAAGCAATCTAAGCGCTTCAAAATTCACAAAATGAGAAAAAGCTAAGTAATTGACATAAACTGCTGCCATCTAATATAGAAAAAACAAGTAATTCTTCATGTCAAGTTTTCCTTAGAGGTAGTTTGCAAAGAAAAAGAAATAACTTATTGTTATTTCTTTACTTGTATAAAGAACAGCTTTTATTTTGTTTCAGGATTGAATGTGCAATTTCACATCTGTTGAGTGTTTGGGTTTGACTGACCCTGTAAATGTATAATGGCATCAGTCTTTAGGATTAAGCAAGACTGATTCCCAGAAACAGCTTTTCACTTCTATATTCAGCACAATGCATAATGAATTGTTGCCTTTTCAATGTTCATGAAGTACTGTAATCCTCCTGAAGATAATGATGTTAAGTAGGTGATGTGCCAGAGTTAATGGGTAGGATACAGGTCTTATAGACACTCTTCTGAGGGGTGACCTAACACTAGCATGAAATTAAAACTTCCTTTTGGACAGATAATTATCTTGGTGGTGAAGTGTGCTTTTACAAAGCAGGAGGCAGCTTGGATGTTACCAGCTGAGCCCAGACGAGCTGTCCTTAGCCTGTGAAGTGTTGTGCTGTGTTAGTTAGGAATGGGTGTACAGATACAGCTCTGCTCCTGTGTTCTTCAAAGGGGGATGTGACAACAGGCAGCTTGTCCAGCAGTTTATGTCCAACAGTAGCCTGTGCTACCTGGTAAGATTCAGAAAGGTGAAGGTTATTTCTGATAGTCAAGTAGATAAGAGGTCTAGCTTCAACTGAAGCAATAGTTTTTATGCATAAATTGCACGTGTCTGGATTTTCAATGTCTGTAACTTGGTCTGGCACAGGGGTTTGGCAGCTGGTAGGGACAACTAAATTGTTCAGGGGAACCCTCAGCAGCCTCACAGCAGAAGACTCTACCCAGTGATCCATCCACTGTGGTCATAAACACCTAACCCTGTTACAATTTACTGCATTGTCTCATGAGGCAGAAATAATTGGAAATAAATTAAAATGTGGCTTTCCATAGGCACCTCTGTAAGCTGCTGGGAGCAGGGTGGGCCAGAGGGCACCTGGGGCAGAAGACCTTGTCATGCTCAGCCAAGCACTGTAGGCTGCAGTTGGGTCCATGCTGATCTCTCTTGGAAACAGCACCTGGTCCTGGCTGAAGGGTGAAGGTGGGGAACTGCTTGTGCTTCTTGGCACCATATCAGTGGGATGATTTGAGGGGAAAAAAGGGCTTATTTTTGAGTAGGTGTCTTAAAAGAAACCAAACTCCTTATTTTTAATTAATAATTTTCTTAAGGCAATGAGTTAAAATCATTGTTGAAACAACACAAATACTGTAGGTGGCAGAAATAATAGAAACTGGATGAAGTGAGACTTGTGTTTCACTCACTGTTTGTCTTGCTCCTCATATTTGCTGTGGTTGGGGCATCATATATTCAATTAAAGAGTAGGGTCATTAGGCCAGGGGCTACAGTCTGCAACTGCTGCTTCTGCTGTTATTGGATTACATTCAGCCATGAAACCAGTAGTTTTAGCACAGCTTCATCAGAGTGTGACAAGAAGACAGTCAAGGTTCAGAGTTTTCTATATTGGTCTGCTTATACCCATGAAAATCAGTGCACTTAAACATACATTAAATGTTTTAAGTAGGGTACAGAAGGAGAAAGGAAAGGATAAAAGTATTGGAAGTATAAAGCACTGAAGCCTTTGGTTTATTAACACACTGTTGCAGTCCTGATTTAGTTTTTGAGAGATTGCTATTGCAACCAGGCTGCCAGAAGACCTCTCACAAAGAGTGAGAGGCAAGGGGAAGTGAGGCTTGGAGGCAGCACCTTTTGGGGTGCAGGATGCTTTCATCAGGTCCAGAGGAGCATCACCACTACCCTCACAGCAGTCTTACACATCTCCCCCTTGGCCATGCTTGCCTGGTAATATCTCCCAACACCTTCAGCCTCCTGCAGCAGTATGAACAACCTGCATGGCTGTGGTACAGCTGGGAAAAATTTGTGCAATTTCTCTTGAGTGTATCTGAGACTTTCCAAGATGTCCTGCAGCAGTGGTCAAGCTGCTAGAAACCACTTTCTAACACTGAACATAAACCCCCTCTACCAGGATTTAGGTTCTTTACATCCTGCCCTGACTCTCATGGACCAGGAAATAAAATTTTTCCCCTGCCCCTTTGCAGCTTCCTTTTCCATCATGTTCCCCTCATGCTAAATTAAGTTGTATTTTTTTCAGTCTTTCCTCACTGAGTGCATTTTCTAGACCTCTGACTAGTCTCACTGCTCTCTCCTGGATACTGTCCAGCTTCTCCCCATCTTGCAGGAAGTGCCTTGCCCAAAACCAGATACAGCTGTTCGTCTGAGGTTTTGCAAATGCTGACAGGAGTGAAATGAGTTCTGCATGAGCCCTGTAGGTTAATGCCTCTGTATACTCTGGTAGAGTGTTTGCTTTTCTAGCAACAGCAGCAACAGATTAACTCCTCCTAGCTTCAGATCCATTATGATCCCCAGATAGTTTTCTATAGAAGTATTACCCAAAAAGTTGGCTGTCTAAGCACTGGGTGACATTACCTTCTTCTTGAACAGCACCTCCTTAAAAAGAAAAAAAATATCAATTTGTCATTAAAAGTGTTCATGGTTTTCACCAGTGCCACTGTCTGTACTTTTAGTTGAATCCCTAAATTTCAGTTGGGTTCCTTCCTAGTTCAATATCCTAGTTGCTAGAGATATTGATTTGGACAAAGATAAGGACTTTATTCACGACTGTGTTTTCATAGTAAGTGACTGAGCACTTTTCTGCTGTGGCTCTCCAGTTTTGCTCCTGCACGAATTTTATCCAGACCTGGTTTGCCTAGTTTATTTATAAAAAGATCACATCAGCCAATATCAAAAACATAATGAGAGACAAGACTTATGCCTTCTGTTGTTTATTCACAGGCCTTTAACCTCATTGTAATCTCCCACAGAAGAAATAGGATTGGTTGGATGCAATTTTGTTCTCATCAAATCCTTGATGAGTGCTAAAAAATGGTTTGTATAATATCATTATTTTTGTTTCAAACTTTCAAACTTTTGGAATTTTGTCTTAAATCTTTTGTGATCAGCTAATTTAGTTGGCTAAAGCCAACTTCTCTTAGCTTGCACCGCTGAAAGTAGTGGCCTATGCACAATACCCTGTGGTGTAGAGAAGGATTTGGGAATTTCTGTTGCAAGGCATTGCTAACTCTAGAAGAAAACGATTTTAAGGAATATATATTCCTAGACACAGGGTAAAAATATGGTCAAATCCCATACCTCATGACCAGCAATGAGTAGACTCTCATGGTTTTATCAAGCAGCTCACCCAAGGAGAATTACAAAGGCATAGAAAAATCTGACTTAGTTACATTAGTCAGTGTAACCTGAGTTTTGACTACCAATAGTGACTATTGTCATAGAAAGCCATGATGGGATTTTTGGAATGATGTCTTGGAAAGCCGTGAGTAATTTAAACTCAATAGCTTACATCTAGAGTAGACTCAAATCCACAACAAAACCCCAAACGGACACAACAAACATATAAATATTCCTCACAAGTGAATCAGGGCTGAACATACAGGAAGAAGGAACAACTGTTGTGGAGTCCAGAAGATGTTGCCACCAGAATACAGGAATATAACTGTGGGAAAACTTATGGGCTGAGGCTGTTAGATACAGCAGGTATTTCATATTTGTAGGTTCAGAAGTGTCAGCAATCAGCCTTTTGAACCAGTGTAAGTAATACAGTCCAGAAAGAAATAGTGACAACCTTTGCATGCAGCTTTCATTCTGCCATGGATCACACCACCAGGCATCTACTGCATTTGGTGTTTCACAGTCACTGCATGGTCCCTGCAGCACTGCTGGGAAGGATGAAGGCAGAGTTTTATAGAGGAATGGAAATGGGGGTAGGTGCCAACACTCCAACATGGAACCTGTACTTGGTTTCTTTTATCTTTCTCTTCCTCTTTTTTTTTCTTTTTTTTTGTTTCTTTTCCGTTTTGTTTTTGTTTTTTTTTTTTTTGTGGTGTGATTGTTGGGGGGTTTTGGTGGGTGTTTTTTGGTTGGTTTTGGTTGGTTAGTTTTGGGGGTGTTTGGTTTTTCTTGGTTGGTTGGTTGGTTGGTAGCTGTTTTTTCTTCTAGATCTGACACAGAGTGACTTGATGTAGTTGGCATAAGAAATCGATGAACTTGACTGGCTTCCCATATTTTTTTTAGTGTCACTTTTAACTTGATCTTAGGGATTTCTGCACCCTCTCACATTACAAAACCTAATAATCAGTATTGTTTCCTCTTACAGCTGTAAAAAGAAGCCAGAGAAAAGTTAAAGCTACTTTTTCAAAAGCAGCTGGTGTCTCAGGAGCTATGGCACTGAAGGACTTAGAGAGAGCCACCTCTTCTAAGGACTGCAGCTGTTCCTAGGGGAGGCTCCTGCTGCCCCAGGGCTTACTGGAGCAGCAGCAGCTGCTGTGCATCCTCCTGGCTCTTCTGCATGCAGCAGCACAGCAGTGCTGGTCCTGGGGAATAGCCTTTCATGGAGCAGCCATTAACCTTTCTCCCTCTAGGATTTTAGCTCTGGTTTTACAACTGCTTGCTTTTATTAGAGTCAATAAGTTTTGTGAGTGCTCAGAGGGCGCTGTGTGGGTTGGTATCAAGCTGGGAGACATAGCTCACTCACAGTTAGATTTTTCTCTCTACTTTTTCTTATGAGTGTCAGGGAATCTGCAGTAAATCAGGAAAAATAGCACAGCACTGGACATCCATGACTGTTCAGAATGGCAACGTGAGGTGCATACTCCTGCAAATGCCATGGTTCAAGACATTGATATATGTATTTTTGTTTCCTAGCGGGGGAAAATAAATATTTTTAGCAACTAGTAGAAGATAAGCGAGTCCTGAGTGCATTGGATAAAGTAGTTTCCCTGACCTGCTGCTTCCTTTTTATTTGCTTTCTTTTCAGTAGCACCCACATATCATTCTGGGAACAGGAATGAAATCAGAAAATCAGTCAGTGGCACAGGCTTGCCTGTGTACTTTGGGGAAGGACTAGTTGAGACCTGCCACATCAAAGGTGAGTGGTGCAGTCCCGATTAGCCACGAATACACAGCCCCAAAATACTGTAAGAGGCTGATTGCTCCCCAGAGCCAGCTCAGAAGCCACTGCTCTCTCAGGCTCACATAAATGATGCCTGCTCTGGCCTGGAGTTACTTTGACACACTGACATACTGAGGGCACAGCGTGCTGGTTGGTGCTAGCAAGATGCCAAACCAGCCAAAAAAGGGCTGTTCCATAGCACAGGAATTGCTTTGTGGTGCACAGGAAATGGGGAGGTGTCCAGTGCCATCCTGGGAGGGCCCACTCCCAGGGGGAAAACAGTTACTCCTGCCCTGCTCCTTTCCCTGTACTCTGAAAAGCAAACTCCTGGCTCAGAAATAGGCAACATGAGGCCCCTGATCCGCTTTCCTCTTCCACACTGAACTTGCATAATCCACAAGAGAGCCAGGCCAAATCTGGTTATTTATAATCCAGGAAAACTCTGGCCTGCTGTCTCCACTGCTCCAGAGGGGGTTTCCTGAAATGCAGGAGAGTGTGATGTTCACCAGCCTGCTTCTGGCAGTTTGCTTTAAAAAAGTCAGTGCTAAAAGTTATCTACATAAAATGTAGCAATAGGATCTAATTTAAATATTTATTTTGTCTCAGATATACCTACCACCCTGAGTATAAATAGTTTTGTTCATTGTAAGTCAAAAAGTATTGAAAGCTTTTATGTAGTTTAACAGTATTGAAATTAGATGTTCTGAAATTATCAGCTCTGCCTTTCCCTAACAGTTTGTTATTGCTGTGAAGCCTCTAGAGAACAATTTCTCTGGGTTTTGCATGATATTCCTAATATAAAATATTACATAAGGTTCAAGAATTTAAGGTTAACCAGAAAACATTATGTTCTTCTCCGAAGGGAAAAAAAAATGAAGGACACAGGTAATTTTTCTCTCAGCCTTCAAAAATCCATTTCCTTAACAGCATGCTATCATCTCGAAAGGGACTTTATGCTGATGAGGATGGTTTGCTGATGGGCTTTGCGGGAACAAGTTCAGTGCTTCATGCGTGATTCCAAGAAATACAAGGAAGCCTGGCTTCCTGAAGTGGGTTCCCATGTACCAGGCTGAAATAAGAATAAAATTTCACTGTTTCCAGAAGTAGGAACAAAGCTGATCTGCCATGGAACAAAACATTACTGCATTAACCACAAACAAGATGTTTGCTCCATCACAGTCTGTAACTTCAGTTGCTGTTCACATTCCTGAGATTAATGTTCACAAACACAATTGGTGGGAGTGTGAAATAAGAAGATAATGACTTTGCAGCATGGGCCACACAGGAATTAGTGCAAGAGAACAGAGATGGGTCCACCTTCTGCCTTCCTTATGGGTCAGCAGGACAAGACCTGTTCTGGATGCCAGTCCCCAGGTTGTCTTTGCCCTTCAAGCACATTAAAGCAGCGCAAAGCCCATTAGAGCATCTGGAGAAATCTGAGTTTTTAGGGAACCTGCGTTCTATCTTCTTTCTGTGGGCTGTAATCCCTAAATCAGTAGAAAATGCTTCCCTATCCAAAAAATGACTTACAGGTGATTGTGTGGTTTATACAGGTCCCAAAGCACCACAGCAGGTGATGAGCTGTGGCTCACATTGTTCCTCCACACCAGAGCAGAGCAGTCCCTCACAAGGGAACATCACAGCACAGTCACCTTGATAATAGAGGAAACCCATCAACAATCAGAGTGGTGGCTTCACTTGAAATGCATGCAGAGCTTTAGTTTCTGCTCAGCAGCACCCAAGCACCCCTGAAAGGAGACAAAACTTGAGGTTTCCCTTTCAGCATCCCAGTGCTGTAGAAGGGCAGGGGCAGAGCCCACCAGAGGGAAATTTGCCTACCCCAAGCAGAGTTTTGCCTGTCTGCTCAAACCCTGCCTGTCTCTGCAAGGCAATGTCAGTGACACTGCCTGGGCTGTAACAGCTGAGCTCTGCAGTTTCACTCACCCAGCTGGAATGTCTGATTCACGAGTGCATCAAAAGTTTTGGGTCATCCCCATGAACCTGGTTTTGATCTTGTTTACTCAGCCTAGTAATTCCAATGGAATAACTCAGCATTTACCACTGTGTGAGATCAGATGGATGGTTTACTGTTTCAAAATCCCTGGGTTTGGCATGTGATTTAGGCACACAGTGTTCTTGGATTCTCCTTCTGCTGAATTTATTGGAAATTAGGCTAGATACCATTAATCATAGAAAAGGATTTGATCAGGATGCCTCTTTTCTATCACAGGGAATCATTCCCTGCCTTCCAGGTCTTTGAAAAATCTTGCTTTCAGGGACTGGGATAACTCCACCCCTCTCTTCAGCAAGCTTCTCCCCAGCCTCTGGACATGAGTGCTATATTATCATGGATGATCAAACACACCTGGGGGCTGTAAATGGGTTGCTTGACTCACAGCAGCTAGAAATGGACTTCTCTGACTGTAACTTGCTTTTTTGTGACCCTTTGGGCAAAGGAAAATGGAGCAGGTAGCTCCAGAGAGCACTGGGGCTCTGGCAAGGTGGGAGGTGGGATGCACCCCCTGCCCGTGTCCAGCTCTGCTCTTCTGACTGCAGATGTTCAGATCCTTCAGCAACAGGACAAGCAGCAGGTGAAACCTGGGGAACAATGCCCTGGTTTTTCCCTCTGCTCTGGTGTGTGATCTGCCAATGCTGTGAGCTTTAACAGGACAGCAAATTGCAAGTCTGACAGCTTGAGGTTCCCCACTGAACACAGCTACCTCAAATTGCTCATGTTGCTATATTTCCAAGTGAAAAGCATGAAATGCATCTTCTCTCCCTTTGTTGATCAAAGTTCACTTTTAAATAGCAGCAGTTTTGCACTTTACGTAACAATTTCCTGCCATGGCTGGCTTTCCAGAATCTGACAGAAGTGTTTCCTGCTGCTACAGTTAACTTGCTGATAACTTACTGCTGTTTATTTACAAACACAGCGTGCAGGCATCCTTTTCTGTGCCCTCCCCCCGCCTTCTTTTTCTTTTTCTTTTTTTGAAGGGTGTTTTTGCCACATGCAGCCCTGTCCTCACGCCACCTTCCTGCCAGCAGCGCTGCCAGCCTGGGTGGGCTACCAAGGAAACACCGAGAATTTGCCGGATTTGGACGGAAAGCAGAGGGACCGTGAATTCGTCGGAGGCTGCAGGTGGTTTTGATCGGCTGAGCCGGGTCTGTGCCGGAAACATCGCGGCTCCTGAGCCTCCCGGGGGACTTGGGCAGCCGGGGCTGGTGACTCAGGGGCAGCACTCACCTCCGAGCCAGTGGCAGCGGTGGGGAAAAGTGACCGAGCCAAAATGACTCACAGGGCGAGCGAAGCCTCCAGAGCAGGGCTGCCCTGGCTGCCTGCTGACACGCTCAGCTCCGGCAGCTGCCAGCCACGGGAATTATTGCATAACTGGGGAGAAAGCAGCTCTGCAACCTGTGGCAGCCTCCGGGACCGGCCGTGCAGCAGTGTTGCGGCAGAAAGCTGGATGAACCGTGGTAAATCTTGAGTGGATGGGCAGAGAGAGTTTCCCTAGGTTCACACGGTGATTTCAGCTGAGTGAAGCCGCTTTGGGGGAAGATGCGGTGTCGAATGGAGAAATCAGAGGGCAAAGACCTTTCTGCACTCTCACGTTTGTAAATGGGAACCCCTTGAGATGAACTGAAGGCTTGAGACCGCAAAAACTGCCCGAGAACACATGGAAAAGTGCACAAGGAACCTGCCCAGCAGTTTCATCCCGGGGATGTGTCCTGGAAGATAGAAGTCCTAGGTGCTGTGATTTCTGGGAACCTTCAGGATCTGTTCTAAGTTACATAAAATAAATTTCCCAATAATATGATTATCTGTCTGGACAGATTCGTGGGTTTAGCTTTGGACACGTGCAACATGAATTTGAAACAGTGCTGTGCAAACAGGATACTCTCTCTTTGTATAAAACATCAGCTGTTGGGTCACGTCTCTTCCTCTGGAATCGGCAGCTGGAAAATATTAGATGAGTCACAAGAGTTTGAGAGCTCTGAAAAGCAGCACACACCAAGTGACACCAAGTGACAGGGTGGAAGCTTTAAACCCACAACTTAAAAGCTTTAAACACAACTTAAAACACCAATTCAGAGTCCTCAGAGCAGGAATAGAGTTAAGCTGCTCCGAAATGTTACAAATTGACTGGTGGGATCAAGCTAAGGCACTCAGGCAGCATCAGGAATGGCAAGATGGAAATGAATGCACAAAAGAGCATGAGCATCCTTTTCTGATTTTTTTTTTCTTTCTCTTTTTTTTTTTTTTCTTTTCTTTCAGGCAGCACTGATTTTGCAGTTACTCTGCTTCCCGAGATAATTTACACCAGCCTACACAGCACTTTGAGCTCTGGCCATACCCTGACAGCCAGATGGCAGCTCTGGATGCACTTACAAAATAGTTCAGATGGATAGGTGTAGGCAGGCAGGATTGTCAGTGTGCTAGTAGTATACCTGAAGATTCTATGTTATGTTTACATAGCAGTTAAACTATAAATGCAGGATGTATTTTCCTCTCTTTTCTCTCTCTTTNTTTTTTTTTTTTAATCTGCAGCATAAGTAAGCAGCATTTTAGTATCCAAATACTGGGCTCTTTCTTCAGGAGGATGCAAACTACACCGTTGTCTGCTCTGTTCTGCCATGTTCCCTTACTTAGCCCAGCAGTGAGACACAGGTTCTAAGTGTGGTGCTGTTGTCTGAACTCTGCCAGGCATGTCCAGGGGCAGGGAAAGTGCCAGGGTCTCAAGGCCCAAGCTGAGCTCAGCAGGCACCCTGCCCCGACACAGCTGGCCAAGTGTCTCATGTCCTGCCGTGTCCTTTCCAGTGGGGCTGCCAGCCTTCCCCCTCTCCTGCAGCTCCTCACTCACAAAATGTGGTGAAAGAAATCCCTCCACCACCGACTGTCTCATAAAGCCAAGTTTGCTTCCTGCGTGTTTTCAACAGGGCATTTCAGAGCCCTCTGTATCGGTGAAGGAAAATAACTGTTCCAAACTGGAATGTGACACTCATGTTTTCTCTCTGCAGACCCTGCACCTCTGGAGCTCGAGTTCAGGCAGGCACAAGTTCTGAATTTCTTATTTGCCCTTAATTGCTTGCTGTGTTTTTCTCCATGCTTCTTTTATTTTATCTTCTCTATTTTTTCTCTTTTCTTCTTTTCCTCCTGATCTTTCCTTTCTCTGAACTAGAGGGTAAGTTACCCTTGTTTTCATGGCTGTAGCAGCACAGTCCAAAGCTCCTGCTTTTCTGTCTCTTACTTTGCCAGAACTCAGAATGAACCTTGGTAAACAGTGATGTGAGGGGCCACAAAAGGTGTCTGATGCTGTAGCACATGGATCACAGGCCTCTTGGACTCAGCCTGTAGTGTGTGAGTGGGAAATGAAAGTCTTGTGTGAATGGTTGTGGAAGTGCGTGGGACCTCACTGTGTTTACCAGGGTAGTTTTTGGGAAGCTACAGAAAGACAGAAATTTCTGATTCTAGACTGTCTTTACTTCATGATACCATCCTCTGGCCTTGAGTTACAGGTGGTACAGATGATGACAGAGCCAACATGACCTGAAAGATCTCAAGGAGCCCGGAGAGCCTCTCTGTTGGCCACTCCTCCAGCACATTCCTAACCTTCTGCCCTTGGAAATATTTTCCAAATATCGAGGTGTTACCACAACCTGTTTTATGACACTGAGGTCTCTCTTGCCTTACCCCTATAAAAAGCAGCTCTTTTGAGATAGATCTGAGCTCATCCCATTCTATTTAAATTTGGTTTTTGTGTTTGAATTTCTTATGTGCAATATTGATTTTAATTCTTTGCTTTTTTTTTTTAATATGGTAGTTCCACAGCTTTAATAGTGGAAATTTAATTGGGATCTGGCACTAAAGTAATATTGATTTAAAATTTTTATGCTTCTTTTCTGTATGTTTTATATGCATGCAGCCAGAATTTAGCTAACTTGCACTGAATAAAGTTATTAATATGAATCAGTTTTTTTTAACACACCTCCTCAGGATGCTGTTGCTGACACAAACTCTACGGTGTAAGGATTACTGTTTTCTGCATTTGGTCATTAATGATGTTAATTTAGTTAATTAATGCTTCCAATTTACTATTGGAATTTAATTGATAACAGAGGCCATTCTGCCCTACTTTCCATTTAAAATGTGATGCTCCATGGTAACAACAGTTAGTTCCTAATTAGTGATTTTATCTTTGTAGCTTAAAATGCTTTATGAAAAGCAGGTAGTCATTATTATTTTGATTTTGCAGAATTCATCTCTGGGGTTTTATTTTTTGCTGGATTTGCTGAGGGCCATATATTGATTTGCCAGATACTCCATGATATGTTATGAAAGGGTTTACAGTTGGAACCAGTGTTTCCTGAATCAATTTATTTGACCATAATGTTTTAATAATACTCTCACTTGTCTGTTGCACAAATTATTAATTAATGAGTTAGGTAAAAAAGTGGCCAATCCTGGAGTTCTGCAACAGCTGACAGTGAGACATATATACTGTTTTTTTCCCCCCATAGTTTTATTTACAAAGTTTTATAGCTATTTATAGTTCATCCCAAAGATGAAAATACACGTATTAAATCCTAGGGGCATTCCTTCAAATGGCCATACCCTTTTTTTTTCTTAAGGTATAATCACTGTAACTTTTTCACTCTCTTTTTTTTTAGTCTTATGATGCTGTTACTACAGAAGTGCCACAGCCACTATTCCTGATGCAGAAGTGTATGCCATTTTTGCTTATTCAGGAAGAATTAATCTCAATGTATATCAAATAACCTTTATCTATACTATATCTATGCTATAATAAAACCAATATATGTTCTAAAACTTAGAAATGTGTGTGTCACTTTTCCACCAACACAAGTGTTTTTAGGAGAGGGTTGTATCAACAGTATTTTAAATTGTATTACCCACACAAGGAAAATTACTTTCTAATTCAGTTTATCAGAGGTGGAAAATGAAATGTATTGTATTTGCCATGCAGAGCCCCAGAGTGTCCTCCTGGGACTACTAAAAATGGCATCAAGTGTCACATCTGACCCAGCCACTCAGCACTCTGGAAAGCCAAGAGTGTGACTACCATTTTCCAGCAAGCTATCACTTCCCAGATACAGGTCTGGCATTTTGGTTTTCTTGATAGCTATTGTCTAGCAAGCAGCAAAAGGAATCACCTTTTACTTCACCAGACATCCCTGAAACAAACCTCAGAAGTCAGGAAAAGAGCAGGTGAAAACAATCGGTGGAAGGAACCCTCCCCTTATTGTAATAAGAAAAGAGACACATCACAGCTACCCTTACAGCTTGCATATTTATTGAACAAATCCTACTAAAATAGCTAAAATACATTGGTTACTTGCATTATTAAAGATCACATTGTTACAAAAGCCTGCATTTTCAGCAGTACACAACTGCAACTATACATAAATGCCACAACTGCTGAATATTACTTCTTGCTCTATATACAGCACGGCAGACGTATCTATCCTACTGGAAAATAAAGTGTACAAGGAAAGAGATACAGAAGGTAGGGAAAGAAAAGAAATCTGCAACTGCAGTGCATGCATTGGTATTTAACAGTCAGAAGCTAAGACAGTTCAGAACAAGGCCTGCCCCATAAAAGGAAGAGCTAAAAGACAGAATATATAAAAAATTAAGGTGGGCTTTCAGACTGTGTCTAACACAACAACACTCCATGAGTAGATGATACTGCTTAGTTTTGTGGTTTGTGTAATTCTGTATTGATAGTAGTTTGGGAGCAAGAACAAAAATGTAAAGTCCACATGTTGACAGTACTGTGGCAATGTACTCTTTCCCCTTTAGGACTTCTCTTCCCAGAAATTTGCTGTATTTTTCTTACTGTATCCCCTAGTTTACGGATTTGAAGAGGACTTTAAAACTTGTCCCTTCTTTAAAAAAGGCTTGTAAGAAAAAAAGACAAAAATCAGATTTTGAGAAGTTGGTGGAAAATTATTGCTCATCTTTCTCCGTAAGATGGATAGGAGTCAGAAAGGAGATTTTACGAAAATTACAGTTTTGTGATTGCTCCCACTATAACTGCAAGTTTGTGAGTGGACACTGATAGGGAATCAGTTCCTCACTTGTACACTATAAGTAGTTACTCACCTACAGCACTGAATAAGAAAGCCACACTGAAGACACAAGTAAACAAGTCAGTCCAGTCTAAAGAACAACATTCAGAAAAACAAAGTACCAACACCTTCTCAGAACATGGAAATAAAAAATAACTCCATCAGAGCTACCTTGCCAAGGAGCATATTTAAAGTCCAAAATAGCACCATTCATCAGTGTCTCAAATCCCGTGGCAGCATCATGATCACTTACCACAAGGAAACCATGAGTTTCATACTACTTCTATACATCAAAAGAGTACATGGATAAAATATAGAGATATACAGACAATCGATGAAAATAAACTACTAGGCTTGTTACATCTAAATGAAAATTAAAGGGGGACTCTCAGCCTCTGCAAGAAGCAGTTTGGGTTGGTGGAAATGGAGAGACCGGTTTACCAGTTGTGTGTGAGCTGCGGAGTTTGAGTAGTGAAAGACATTGCTGTGGTAGAACCAGGCCTGAGGGCCCACCTGTAATGTTTGTAAACATGGATTCACAGTGTGAAATTCTGAGAGCTTTCGCTTGAGTTAGAATGTTAAAAACTAGTGTTTTATGGTACACGTTTGTCCACTGTTATTCCCTAAAGCAAGGCTCAGAGTCCCATAGTTTCTTCTTACACTTGATGATTTACACAGAAACAATTCCCAATATATGACACCATGACCTCAGCAAACCCATACACCATATGTAATACGAATGGAGAAATTATGTTTAAAAAGAGTAGAGGTAATTGATTTTGGTGAGAGGTTGTCCATAGCCACTCGCTGGGACCAGGGACGCCCCCTCCGCCTCACATTTCTTGCGATTCACTTCCTTCGAGATGGGGACATTTCCCTGCGGAAAGGAAAAGATGAAATCAGCTGTGCTTCTCTTTGGTGAGGTGCTCCCTTCTCTCATCCTAAGGTTTCCATAATTCCCTAGCTTTAGTTCATCTGCTAAACATGACTGAATCTCCTGTAAATACTAATGCCGCAGAGAGGCAAAGGGTCATTTGAAAACCAGGCAGTTCTTGCAGCACCTGAGAAAAACATTTCACTTGAGCATGAATGTGTCCTAGCAGCCAAAATGCAAGAGATCTACTCAGCCTCCAACACAGAAGGGCATCTTACTTATGAAAGAACTTTTTAAGAGAGCATTTTAATAGCTTAAACCTCTAATTGTTTAAAAACCTTGCTGTTTCACCAATAAACACTAGTAAATCACTTCCCTATATTAACCCATCAAAAAGAGCACACTGCAGTGTGTTCCTTGTTCTGGACAAGTAAGGAGATGGTGGGCCATATGAGCCAGCTGCCTCAGATAGATCTAGATATGTAACCATACATATTAATTGTGCCTATTCAGCACAACATTCAAACAGCATTTAAATATGTGTTTCATTTTAAGCCTCAGAATGAAGCCTAAAGGCAAAGCACGTGCCTAAAGTACTGATGATGTGTCACTATGGGATCTGAAACAAAGATAATTTGTTTAGCTAGTAATCTATCTTATGCTGAGAAAAAAAAAATCAGTGGTTTGTGTGTTTAAGAGGTAAGAATTGTAAAGGTGTTTTACTGTTCCTATTGTTGAGGACACGTTTGTCATAAGCACAATGCTTCTCTTTGTGTAAGAAATTAAACTTGTCTTCCCCAAGATAATTTCTTTTCTGATGTGAGGGCTGTGAATTTCTGAATTAGGAATTAAACTCATGGCAGTTTCTCAACTACCAATAAAGTGCAATTTTCAGCAATTTTCCTTTCCTGGCTCTTCAAACCCAGAATTTTCACTGGGATGTTCATACTTGCTACATTTACTTGTGCTGGGAATTAAGCCATCCCATGGCTGTCCCACTGTTTTTATCACAGTTCACAGGACAAATTCTGCTTTTAGGTAGGTGAACTCCCCATGGGGTTCTGCACTGCACACAGGAGCAGTTTTCAGGCTGAGCACAGAGCAAAATCCCTTTCTGAAGACAACTGGTGACCTGCTCCTTTGGGGCATGAAGAAATGGAGGAAAAGAGCAGAAGCTGGTCAGCACATATTCAGAAGGGTAAGAAGTAGGAGTTGAAAAATACATTTGCTAGAGCCAAACTGGGGATTTCACAGGAATTTCAAAAATGAGAAAATAACATTTAAATTTTAGTGACTGCACAAACATGTTTCCTCACAGGACTAGAAAATTCCATCCTCCTGATAATATTTTTGCCTTATTTTTATATTACTAAATTTGCTACTTGTGTATCATTACAGGATATGAAGGGAAAACTAGAAACTTACACATGCAAACAGGCACACCACACAGACCAAAGGTCTGGGCAAATTTCCAAAAGCATTGTGTCGGGCAGTTCCTTTTCAGCTGTGAAAACAATCTCAGTCCTGAAATTCTGCCATACAATCATGAGATATAAAGTCCCATGTGACCCTTCTAGGTCTGGAAATAAACTGTCACTAAGAACTGTATCCTTTTATATTTGTTGGTTGCATGAAAAGAGTTTTTAAAACCCACTTTTATCTCCAATAATAGCTTTAAAATAGTTTAAAAAATTATCTCAAATAATAGTTTTAATAGTTTAAAAAATAATCGTTTTTAAAAGTAGTTCATTCTTTCAGCAGTGCAAACTGCTTAGCATTGAGTAGATAAAACTGCTCAGCTAGAGGACTGAAAACTTTCTGCAGTTTTCTTCAGCAACTTATCCTAACTAATTTTATAGTACAAATGAAAAAAAAACTCTAAAGACACACAGTTTCTGTTAAAACTGATACTCTCCTGGAAGCTGGATTGTGTGCAGCTAATATTCAAGTTGCTTTTGAAGGTCAATTGTGAAATAAGGTTTGAAGCTAGTTCTAAAAACTGGTTGTTGTATAGGCATATGCCAAATACCTAAAGAAAAAACAAGCTGTATTTAAAAAGCAAGAATCCAGTAACTTTAAAGGGGAAAAAATATATACTGTGTTTTGGCTGGTTGAGAACCTGCTATCCCTTTTGAGAAACTTTTCTTTTAGGCTATGTACAGCGTAAGCCCACAGCTATTCATAAATCCCATATAATGCAGCATTGTTACTGTGCTGCATAGTTCACAGCTGCATTCCTGTGCTTCAGGAGCAACTTTGTTTAATGAGGAATGACAGCTTACTGAAAGCTTCTAACTTAAAGTTTCAAATAAAAGTCATCCAGTTAACACACAGCTGAGTCATAAAATCAGCAAATTCATTTGATTTAAGTGTGACCCTATAGAGACACTCGTCATGCTCTGGCATTGCTATCAGCCTGTTCAGCTGAACTTTTGGATCATTGTGCATGGTAAGAATGGCAGTACTGCCATATATGTTAGTTTAAAGACCAGCAGGCTGGCAAACGAACCTGCAAATAGACTGCAAACAGCCCACCTATAAATTTTAGAACTTCCCTCATAGAGGAAGACATATGGAAAGTATAGCTTTATTTACCCACATGGAATAATAGCAGAGTGTTTTTAACAGGGAGCTGGAGCCTAGCTAATACTTGAAACTCAAAACAATTTTCCATGTGCTGTGTTCTTCACTTACCTGCTTGAGTCAGTATTGAAAGGGAATATGGAAATAAAACCTGTACATCCCGTGGTTCTGCACAATTTGTTATCTTCTGCTACTCAAATTTCATCTCCAGTTTCACGTTTATTAAACCAGCAATGGTAACAGAATAAAATCTTATGAATCCTGTCTGATGAGCCACATCTTCTGCCTTTATGTTGGGGTACTTCTTGACAAGCTCAGAGGAAAACTTCTGTGCTTTGTATGCTTGTTACTCAAGCCAGGTGAAGCACAAGCAAGATACTTAATAAAGGACAAGCAACACCACCTAATTCCTCCTCCTGCATTATCACTGACTTTTCCATCTGCATTGCTAGGGAAGAACTGCCAAAATTAAGCACTCAAAACTCAGATGTCAAGCTTGTAAAATCATGAGACAGGCTTAAGAAATATGAGCTCTTGAAAATTAGTATGTTTTCCTTCTGGTGTGTAGCCAGCAAGAGTCCATGTTTTCTGCAAGCCTGAAGGCTAAAAACATAATTATAAAATGAAAGCTGAGATCTTCAGTTAACTGCCTGGTGCAAGGAGCCAAGGCTTCAAGAAAAACAGAGTAACATGAGACTCGTGATGAAATCATGAGAGCTGGCTACTTTCTTGAAGCAGTTGTAAAATAAAATCCATTGAACTTCCAATTTTTCTTTTTTTTTTTTTTTCAGCATACTTTCATCTTACAAACTATTTATTACATGAAAGAAATTACACAAATAACTTTACCTTTGGAAATCCCCCATCCCCTCGGCTGGTTGGAAAGATCTTCTGGCTTACCCAAGTCATCAAACCTGGTTGATTATCCTGTGGTGACATAAATATATACAAGATCTTACTAACAAAGAGAGATTCATCAAATGCAATGAAGTGGTGTTCATGTGACAGGCCACATTACTAAAAGAAGTCTACTGTCAGTTGAGCATGGCCCAGAGCATTTTATGTTTAGTACATAGTTTTTGTACCCATGACAACATCTGTCCCTAGAGCATTCCCTAGAGCATAAAACTATATTGTTTTATGTTTATCTGCATTCAATAGGCTTTTTCTTTAAAAAAACAAAAAGCACAGAATGGAATTTTTTAGAAATATCTTTAATAAATTCTTTGTAAGAGGATATCCATACTAATAAACTTACTGAGGATATTCTGAGACAACAGGTCCATTCCCTTCTGCCAGAAGTCACTGACAAAAGACTGTTCAATGAAGTTCATTACCTTTGCTGGTGACTGCAGGTGATAAGAGCAACACACCTTTAATAATCCTTTCCCAGTGAGTGGTGAGCTAGAACATACAACTTTCTGAGTTCATTGGAACAGCTGTAATTCTGTGTTAGCACCTTGTATTTTCCACATTAAGGAAATTCCAAAACATTATAAAACACATACAATAAAATAGCTGGCAGCAGGATTTATTGGTTAAGGTGCTGCCCTATGATATCTATAGGAAAATTTTCCTATGTCAAATGGGTAAGACCCAAAGCTGGCCACTGACTACAGGGGTAGGTTAGCGTGAATCAATACCAAGCTAATGCCTCTTAACTTCAGGATGAAGATCAAAACATCTCTTCACCTCAGTCTCAGAAGCGCTGAAGTGGTCAGGTAAAGTGACATACAATGCAGAAGTTCTTAAATCTCTTTTCCTGCTGGGTCTGTCTCCTGGGCCTTTGGTGTTCAGTGAATTGAACTTTCTGCACAATGCCTGAACATCAAACTGTCAATGTTTTGAGCTGGCCAATATAAATTTCACCATTCAAATTTGTTTGCACTTTGGGAATCAAAACTTGCATTATCACTTAAATAACTGGAGGTCCAGTTTAACTCACCTGCTCCTACTGTGCATATAGTGAAACATGAGGAATGTTCTTATGTCTGTGGAGGTGCATGTTGACTATTAGTTGTCACAACTGGACTAGTTGTATCTTGGAGAAATTATCAGGAGAGTATTTAAAACATCTTTCCAACAGAAAATACTGAACTCTACCATGATGCAGGAAACACAGGAGGGAAATTAAAAGACAGAGCTCAAGGCAGTGTCTGCTTTCATGCCTTCTCCCATGGTTTTCTGCACTACAAACCACAGTGCTTTCTACTCATTAAAGCAAAGATCTTTTTGTCTGAGATCTCTGAGATCTCAGGCAAGCCAGTTCAGCTCTCTGGGTGTGTTTGACAAAAAAATAACTAATACATAGCACAGGGCACTCTGAATTTGGTTAATGCTCACACTGAATATTTCAAACACTTGAATGAAAGATACCAAGTAACCTCTGAGCTCTTCTGTTGCTATTTATAATCACTGATTACCCATTCTGCAATTATGTCTTGATTTTATTGTGGAGTCATACTTTTTTTGTGAAAACTCATGGTGGGAAATAGCAATAGGCGTTCAGCACTACCACAGGACATGCTGTTCAAACCAGCAAAGTATACAAAAATGTATACAGGAGGGCAGCATAAGCATCAGAATATTATTCATTATCATGAATACAACCTTCTATATTTTCCATGAAGTCTGAGATATATTTAGGTTAGCCTAACATGCGCTGTGTTATCCCTAGTAATAACTTAATAGGAATACAATAAGCACCTGAGGTCAAATGACAAAGAAAGGAATCCTCAAATTAAATTAATAAAAACTTAGAGGAACTGCAGTTTGACAGTGGATTTGGGGAATGGGGCAGGAGGGAAAAGGTGTAAATTTTAAGATGAACTCACAATTATGCTCCAGGGTTAAAAAAAACCAACACCGAAACCTACCACCAGCAGAAAAATACCCTACACAACCCCCAAACTATCCTTCACAGTAATTCTCTGTAAAGAAAAAAACCCTCAATAATATCCTTTTTTTCTTCTTCAAAACCAAATACCATGGCCCTCATTGATAGATAATAATCACATGGACCTGCTTCACATGAAGTGACTGTTCTGCTAAGACTGTACCAGAGTCCTGAATAGACAAAGGACTTTAAGTATCTGCCTTGGGAGCAATGCTGAAAGGCTGGAAGATCATGGTTTAGATTCTTCCCAAGCCGAGGAAGATTCTGGAATAGAAAAAAAGATGCTGGTAAAGAGAAGTCCACTTAAGATTTACTGCAATCCACTAGAAGGGGGAAAAAAAAAAATAAAAACCAAACCATGATGTCTTCTTGTGCTTTATAAATGCAGAAACTACTTAGAAGTTCAAATATACTGATAACTGGGGTGTTAGAAAAACACATAGAACACTTATTCAACTACAGCAGCTCAAAATTACTGATATAAATATTGCAAGATTAGCTTTAGAGGGAGGAAAGCAATGCTGCGTTACAGAGTAGGATGTAAGGGTTACAGCATTCCAGCTGTTAGCATGAAGCAAACACTTCTAAATAAATGCTTCCATTGATACACACCAAATTTTCATTTCTTAGTACTTCCTGTGTGACTGTTATGCAAGTGCAGGCTTGGCTTAAATAACCAAAGTATCAGGATTCAGAACGGAATTACTGAGCTTTAGGATGGATTGAAAAGTACAGTTACTGCAAGTCTACATAATACTGACTCATACTGATAGCCTCAGTGTTTGATCCTCATTAGCCAGACAGTTAAGCTAGGAAGCTTCACCCATGAGCTATCAGATGTGGGAAGGGCTACCTGAGACACTGTTATACAACAACATGCAGTTCTGCCTGAAACACTGAGGCCAGCTTGAAACTGGGAATCATGATCTATGAAGATTGTGTTTTCAATTCTGTAGCCTCTAGTCTCTTGAAAACATACAACTAATAAAATTTAACATTAAAGAAAGAGCAAAAGAGGAGGAAAAGAAGCACCTAGTCTATTTACCAGGTCTCTCAGGTTCCAGAACTCCTGATAGGCTTTTCGTGTTGCTTTGGGTTTTTTTCTAAACCAAGAGGATTTCTAGAGTAGAGTCTCCTTTACTCCTTTGCCCAACAGACAGAGAAACTCCTTTGCTCTTGCTCTATCAACATTTCAGAATTCCAGTTCCTGGGGTTTTTTTTCATTCTAAGCCATATCCTCCTAGAGCACAATCTCTTGCTCAGCTTTAAAACAGATACATAAAGTAATTTTGACAGAGCTGGACTAAACATACTCTGTCAATCACATCAAAATGCTAAAATCGGTTTGGTACCCACTCTTCATTCCTATTCACTAAGATATTCTTTCAAACATTCAGATAAATCCATCAAGAGAAAAAAAACCCAGATTTATAGCATGCTAAACTTAGTAAAATGAGCATACTCCTGTTAAGCATTCCCAAGGTTTTTATAGTTAAGAAACAATTGAAAAAGCCCTTGGAATTACTTTTTCTGTATTTTCCCCATGAGGACCACAACTGAATTCCTGTAATCAAGTCTCATTCAAGACTTACAGTGGTATTCAACTGCAGTCTGGATTTCTTAACTAAAAGTTTATTGAAGGTTAATTGCTCTGAGGACATTAGCAACCACCTTTCAAGAAGCTTCAGATAACTTCTTTGTCATATAAACCAATTTTGAGGCAGAGGGAAATGAAAACAAAAAAGGAAATTATGTCAACTATGCCAGGACCTAATTCCAAATAAAGAGTGACTATATCTGGTAATTCTGCAGTAGCCTACCTAGGAAAGGGGGAAAAAAAAGAAAATTAAAAGATTTACTATGGCTTAGCAGATACAGATGGCAATGTGAACATGGGAGTAAAATGATCGAGATGTGTGTGTGGAAAAGGAGGAAAGAAAGGGGCATGCTTGTTTTCTCTGCAGCACTCAAATGACATCGTGCAGCTGTGAGGACTGAGTGCTCTGTGTGTCTGTAGTGCCCAATCCAGAACAGGGAGAGGAAGAGAGGCCACCCTCCTACCAACTCCTCCTGAGGATGGGCTGTATAGTGAGAAAGGAACACTGCTGCTCATCTCTGTACCCATATTTCTTTAAAATTTCTTAGTTACCAGCTAGTTTGAGCTGTAGATGTACTTTTCACAGCACATCCTACCATGCACTTCTCAGTTCCCCCAAATGCCTCCCACTGCAGTAAAATGTTCTCTTTTTAACCAACATCCCACAACCACAATCCAAATGCATAAACAATCTTTCTGCACCCCTGTTCAAACACCAAATAAATAATTTTGTGAATGAAAACCTCACTAATTCTTTTTAAACAAAAAAGGCTGGAAGGAAAGCTTGTGCTAGGATCAAAGCCTTTGCTCCAGTGCAAGGGGTAAACTAATGCTCCCATCTTCAGTAATTTATTTTTAAGACTGTGAGAGGAATATTATGAAAGTATGTAATACAAATGTCCACTGTGTTCCTAACCTAGCACAAGAGATTTAATACACACAGCAACTGTCAGCTGAATGGTTGCTGCTTTTTAAGAGTTTAGCTGGGCAGCAGCATTCTATCAGTCAGCTTTTATTTTCTACATCTTCTGAAGAGGCCAATGACAAGGCTACATCAAGAGTACTCATCATCACTCCTTATTTCAATGAGTCCTTGAAGTTTTGATGAGTCTTTGTTATGTTTAAGAACTGCACTCATGATCAAACAGGAGGCTGCTATTGTGACAGGCTGACTCTGAAGCGGGCTCAGTGAGGAAGCTTTCTCTATGGAAACAGCAGAAACCACAACTTTTCCAAGTTAAAATGCAACTTCAGTACCTGAGCTTAGTAATTTAAACATGCTGTGAACATGTGATTTAGCAGGTGTGAGGCTTGTCAATTTTGTGAACTTGTTTGCTTTTTTGCGTCACGAGTCTGAGCCTCTGGTTGAGGTGCAGCAACAGTTATCCCAAATAACCTGACTTCATGTTTCCAGTATCCTGTCAGGACAGCAGATTTTTTCTGTCATCCCTGTTTTCCACATCAGTGCCATGGACGTTATAAAATCAGTGGAGGAAAACAATAATTTACATTTATTTCACTTGGTTAATTCTACAGAGTGAAGGAAGTTGTATAAATGTTTTGAGAGAACTGACAAAGAATTACATCATGATTCTCCAGCTGGCTGAGATTGCTTCAGGTGGCTCACCTTTTTGGGGAGACTTCACCAGCCAGTGCAATGATAATTAATACTTGGCAGTATATCAGCAGAGCATGGCAGGACAACTGTACACCTGAAGTTGCCTTTGACTTCTCTGCATCAGCATCCTTTGATGTCTTTGCCTTTTCATGGGGAAGATATTACTGCTGCTTTTTATTCCTCCCCATCTGATGACTCAAACTCACAACCACATAGAGATGAAAAGGCCTAAATGAGACAAGTATGCTTTTCCTTGCATCCCCCTCTCCACACTGCACATGAATTATAAAGTTTATTCATTAGGTTTAGGGGTTTTTTTGCAGTCCTTTTCCATCACTTTTGCAATTTCTGTCAATTTCAGAGAATAGGATGTCATCTGCTCCTTCCATACACAACATAAGGCAGTGACCTTGGAAGAAGTTTTTCTAGATTTTAGTGAAAAAGCTTCTCATATAAACCCATATTCATCTGTTGTTTCCTTTGTTGTTCTTAAAGCATCTATTCTTGAGGTTACACTGAGGTGTCTACTTCTATTTAGTCTCCTACCTTGGCTTATCTGTATCAGCTTCTTCAAAGATTCATTCCTGTCCTCATCCACACCATACAGGCTGCATCTTTTATATGTGTACTTACATATAAGACTTCTGCCCAATTCTTTACCCAGTAAGGACCCCTCTACAGAAACTGTAGCTGTCTTCTAACATATGTGATGGAATGAGGTTAATTGTAGAAAACACTTTTTAGCTTTCTCTGGAGAGACAGCCACCCCACACCATCTGAATGTAATGCAACTTTTAGGAAGAGATATCAATTTGCATTTTTCTGCACCAGTCAGGATGAATCCAGCTTGTGTGGTACAAGTGCTGTCATGCTGCTTTTTTACTTCATTAATAGGCAAAAATCATTGCAAAGTATTGTTAATATTTACCATGCATACAAAGAGAAAGAGAAAAAAAAATAGTACATTGTGAACACTGCCATAAATGCTCCTCCAACTTCTTAGTGAAATAATTAATTTTACAAAGATACTCATTGCCAGGGTATTGCACTCCTTGAAAGAGAAAGAAATGCATTTATTTCAGGAGAAAATGAGAAACAAATGTATATTATATGGAAAGTTCCATTAAGCAATAAAATGGCCGCAAATTACTTTATTCCTCCAGTAAATTTCTGTGTATGTTTTCTGAAACTGCAAAACATCACAGAAATCAAAATAAGCAAATCAGCCATCCAGAAAACCAAACTCAGAACCCAGTACAACCCAACACATTTATTTTGTTTGCCTCTGTACTACAGTATTATTTTTGTTGTTTTACTTAACATGCAACACACAGAAAAACAACAGTAACAAGGCTGAGAATTAAAATAATACTCAAGTTCTCAGTTAATTACATAGGAGTTTGCACTCTTCAAGTGCAATAAGGTAGAGCTTAATTAGTAACTGTTTGCATCTACACCGAATGGTAACTGCAGAACCAGATGCATAAGCCAGTTTCTTGTTATAAATCAGGTGAACACACAGCATGGCACCAAAAATTCTGGACCAAAGGATGCATAGGTGTTTTGCAGTAGTTTCACACCCAACATTGACAAATTAACTGACCTACAGAGGAGGAAGGAAAGGACCATGGTCACAGGTTGACCAAAAATGTCAATTTAGTCCACTCTCCTCACCCTGTCCAGTTTGGATCTCAAGGGAAAGATCAGCAAGAACAGTGGCCTGTAAGGGAATCCTAAAGAAAGCATGAGAACAGAGACAGACCAGAACAGAGCTTCTCCTGTGTGCCCTCTCAGATCTGGCCCTCCAATTTTGGGCACACAAAATATATACACCAAGCAGGCTCCCAAAAAAGTGTTTCTTTTTTTAACTTCCCCTACATTTTCTAAGCTAATGGCCTGAACACAGTAACTTACAGAAGGCTCAAGAGACTGCTTTGGACTACGACTGTTTTTCTCACACATTCCAAAAGGATGAGCAGAAATCCAACCAGGGATGCTGTTCCCCAAGTGGAGGCCAGGTTGCTGACCCTGCTGACTGCCTTGCTGCAGAGCCCAGCCACGAGAGCCTTTCCTTCCCCTCAGGAGATGCCAACTCCCTGCCCAAATAGCATTTTGCAGGAAAGTATTAAAAAGCCCCAGTTTACTCTTGGAAATGGGAGAGAGAACTATGTAGTAGAGCCAGGACTTACTTACCTCATCAAAAGAGATGCAATGAGCACAGCTGATTGCTAACAAGTGCTTGAAAGCACTATGGCACATTTACCTGAAGCCTCCCCATTACCAGCCTCTAGTAGGAAGATAGTAATGCAGTTTAAGTGCTACTCCGGAGACAAAAGCACAAAGTGTATCATGCATGTTCTGTAGGGCAGAAGTAATAAAATATCTGTGGATTCTGGGGCTTATCTAAGGAGACACACAGGAAAATAACTTTTACCACCAAGTATTCTTTCTGGGTTTTGTCCATGTCACCACATACAACTACTTGGCTGAGAAATTAAAGGTAAGGACATTTACCAGTATTTCCATAGGAATTCCTTCTGCCAGTGGGTATAGAGTTATGCAAACTCAAATTCTCTCATGATGGAGTTTTATCAGAAATACAGTCATAGTAAAACAAAGAAGGAAGGTTTGTTCCTCTCTAACTTGACATTTCTCAGTAGCTCTGTGGTGTCAGTGTGTGCCTTCTAAACATCAGTGCTGAAGAGGTCAGGAGTTATTTCTGATAAAGTGTGCACTAAGCCAAGGCTTTCATCACCTCCAGTGAGGACACATAAATTTCTTGTAGCTTTTTTCAACCTGCTCCCACATAGGTGTGCTAAGCTGGCACACAGACAATCAGGTTACTGTTAACAAAATTATTTCAGAGGCACTTCTCCCAGCAGGATGAGAAAATCCTACGGATTCTGAGGGTGGGTTGTTTTCTGCTTGTTTGTTTGTTTGTTTTAATGCAGTATTTACAGAAGGAAACATCAGGGATCCTCCCAGCAACATGTACATAGGGATTAATTCAGCAGTGCTACTGTGAATTTGCTAGACCAGAAGTCCAAACTGAGTTGCATCTAACACTCAAACAGTGATTCATATTATCATTCTACATTAAACATTTCAAAAGAACACTTTTGCACCTTTCCAGATCACACCCTCAACCAATATGGTTTAATGAGGTGAATAAATTTTTGAAATAAAACCAAAATACAAATAGTTAAAAATATTTTTTATTCAAATATCCTGTCCAAGTCAATGGTGGCAACTTAATTATGTTTATGCAGTTGTTGTAGGACTATTAAGTGTAGTCCCTTTCCCCTCTCTTTAGCCAGACACAAAGACCAGAGCTCAAGTGTGGGGCAGCAGTAAAATGATGTCCAAAAAACAAAAAGAGTATTGTTGGTGATGGCTTGAGATCCCAAGTCTTAAAAATCAATGTCATAACTGTACTGTTACAAGGTGTGTATTAATTCTTATTTAAGATTTTGCAAGATTTCAGGCTCTGAGAAAAAAAAATTCGTAAAGATTTGTCCTGGACCTAGTATTACATAAACCTCCCATTCCATGTGTCAACACAGTTCTGTTCAGATGAGGTATGCTGGGGCAGAGTTACAAACCCTTAGCACCCAGAGCACGTTTGTGACTGTGTAGAAACACATATGTACAAAGCTTTTGTCTTTTCAGGTGCATATGAACTGTACCACAGAAATACCCACAGAATATATAGCTTTATAAAATGCTTTCTTTTTAAATTACTTTCTTTTTAAGAAAGGAAAGAAAATTCCTTTCTTTTAAGCCCTGTTTCTTTACTCATAATCAAGTAAAGGTTTGTTTTCTGCTGAGTTGAACAGGTGGTTTGACAGAAGTATTGCAAAAACGAGTTTGTATTTCTGCCCATAAAGTTTGTAAGCTGGGAAGGCTTTAATTCTCCCTGATTTTTCAGCATTCAGGCAGCACTGAGTGAACTACACACAATGCATAATATGCACAATACATAAGCATAACAAAAAAGCACAATATCCACATTCAGATGGGCAAAACTTCTTAGCTTTTATCCCTCACTTACTTCTCTTGACCAAATTCTGCCCCTGCTACACAGCAGTGAACAGCAGAAGATCTGATAGTCCTGCAGGTTCTGTGTGACTCTGACCTACCATTAAGGAGATTCCAATTCCAGTTCTAGTACCAGGCTTGCTAATAATCAACCAGGTATGAGTGTTCTCATTCCAGACCAAGAGCTGCTTTTGTCCAGTGTGTGCCTAGTAATGGACCGGACATAATGTCTCGTTCCAGTATCTTGCCTTTTTTTTTTCCTCAGAGCCTATAAAAGGTTCAAAATAATAATGCTTGCCTCTGCCAGACCAATTCTAGGCTCCATTCTCCATCAATAATCCTAAAATTATGATGAGCTGTTCCAACCCAGGGGGCACAGAACACTACAGAATATATAAGGACACCTGCATGCAACTCCCTGGAAAAAGGTTTGTAGTGCCTAAACTGGGATGAAATCTGAAACATCAGCTTTGCGTCATAGATATCTTCACCTAACTTAAATTATATTATAAATTTCTCTATAAACTAAAAAAAAAAGGATGAACACACAAACAAAAAGCTATGGGATGGTGATCCTTTTCTAATTCAGGCTGTCATTTCTTTCCCTCTGACTCAACAAAGAGCAGCTTTTCTCCCCACTGTTCTCACCCCTAAAGGTCATCATCCCATATTTTTCTTTTTCCCCAAGAAAGACCATGAAATGGAGAAAATGTAAACGACAGAATATGACAGAATAACCTCAGAACTGATGCAGTTCAGGCAAGGATGCACTACAGGAAGCATTCAGCCCAAACGACCTACTTCGGAGCCTTTTTGCTCTGGGATGACACAGCTATACTGTGCAACAGCCAGCCCAGAGATTCCACACCACCAGTGGTCAAGAGGAAAGCCATCTCACTGTGGTAAGACAGGAGTAAATTAATGATATGCTCCAGATTATGTTTTGTTTACCTTCAGAAGAGTAAAAATTAAATTATTAAGGATCTGTTATTAGTGTTGTTAAATTACTTGAGCACCTGCACTGCGAACTCTCAGAACTTAACCTGAAATCCACAAGAAGGAGAAAAGGACTCACCTGAGTGCTTTGGAAGCAAATACACAGACCGCTTTTCTAACTGTCTAAAAGGATGATGTGATTTCTTTAAAAACAAACATTTACCATAACAAAAACAAACCAACAAACACAACACAAAATCCAACCCTTTCCCAGTTTTGGTAAGAGCCTTCTTTGAGGTCACAGAAAACTTGAATTAAGACTTCCTTATTCCCACTCTTCTGACAAGTTCTTTTATTTCAGTGATTGGATCACTTTCAATGATTGGATGAGGCAGAAAAAAATTAAAACCCATTTTTTTTAAATTCTTTTCCAGTTAGAACCCTCTTTCCCCCTTAATTAGCACTAAAATTTTAGTTTGTATTTCATGACACTCAACACTTACCATGAAGGTGGTATACAGAAATTCTACCATTTCAAATGAAAAGAGCACTTAAATAACCAAGGGATTTTACACATTGCACATGAATATAAAAAGCTCTTTTATCCCTCAGGTAGACACTTAAGGAAATATATTATGCACAAGTTAGGACAGATCCTCAAATGGCAGATGCTCTTGTGTAAGATGGCTCCAAATGTCCATGAGTTACAAATATAAGAAAAATAGAAAGTGCACTCTTGTGCCTTTCTATTTCTCCTTAAATTGATGATGTTATTACTATACAGCTGCAAGAAAGATTGATTAACTAACCAGGTATGAGAAAATCCTAATTCCAAATCTAGAAAAAGGAGAAGCAGCATTGAAAACTAATGTGTTAAATTATTTGCTTTTACTTTTATAATGTTTAAGAAACATTTTATGGAGAAAGAACGTTAATATACTAAGAGGCTAAGACAGTGGAGTTAAACCAAGAATTCATTTGTTCTCACTTAACAAGTTTATTCCAGTCACTTCAAATTTTACTGTAAGCCTAACTAAATAATTAATGAATTTTCAGACAGGACGGGAATAAGCAGGCCATTTTCCACCATTTCTTAAGGTTTATCTCAGTCTGGTGAAACACGATAGCTGAATTTTCACTGACCAGTGAGAGCAGAGTAGAGCCTTTGCATATGCTGTGATATTAAAAACAAAGTAAACACTTTCACCATTGTGTATTTCAGTGTGTAGAAAGTGTTGATAAGCAAAGAGTATTTCCTGCAAATTAGAATGGCTAGAGGGATACTTGCAATTAATACAAGAAGAAACATGCCAAAAACAAGTGTGTCCACTGCTGCAAGGAAACTGTGTCACTGGTCTGCCTTAGAATTACATTCAGTGTTACTGTGCCAGGAGTGAAAGAAAGGGGGAAAAGGGTGGTGGTAGGAGAGGCGATTCTGCCAAGCATCACAGCTTAAACAGCCTTGCAAGTTGGGGTAAAACCTTATCTTACATTTTAACCCTGATCACAAAAAATAAGTGGAACTTTTTAAACCAGCTAAATGAGATTTGCATTTATGTTACACTGCAAAGCAAACAACACATGTGGGTAACAACATTTTATTTTTTGCATTTGCATAGTTCTAAGTTGTACTTTATGTTCTGGCCCAGAGACTGGCTTTACAAAACTGATTTCATTGACTACTACGGGAACCTTGCTAGATTTATAGAACCATCTGCTGGTAGAAATCAGTGGCTATTTTATGCCTAACTAAACTTAAAATAATCTTTTGTTCCATAGATAGGCATATATTGCACATAGCAGCCTGCATAACATCTAAAAATGTGGGCTGATTGTCACCTTGGTGTTGGTAGGAAAACAGTTGCCTTATCCAATATTCCACAGTTTTGTGAACAACATGTATTTTAACATGATTTCTATTCACAGTTTAAGTGAATCATTTCCCTTTTAATTCCCCACCCCCATCTATTCATTTATACACAGATGAGCAAAGCACTTTGATGAAAGTAGGTTCCAGAATAGACTAAAACTCCAGAATTTGCAAGTTTATTTTTGCAGATAGAAATGATATAAAACAAGGAGCCAACAACAAAAACAAAGCCTTTATAACAGAGTACATATTTGCTTATTTTAATCATTCTTTGATCATCCCTCCTCCCCTAAATCAAAGCAACCCCAAAGAACCAGACAAGGGTAATATTAATGCAATTACTTTAACCCAGTCTTCATAAGAGTATGTCCCTCAGAACGTCACAGTTTGGAAAATACTCTGTGCTGATGTACACCCTATGCAATGCTACTTCAAGCATTGCTCAGTACTAATTGACAGACGTTTGATTATGATGTTATCACATAGCACCCAAAATGCATCACATTTTTGCCAGTATATGTATTTAAATATGCTTCAGTGATAGCTGCATCCTCAGCTATGAATGCTACATGATAACAAACCATCTAAACCAAATCTTTATTCTTTGAGCACTTCTTCTGAAAAAAAACCTGTTACCTTTGTCCTGCTGATTCTGAGGCAGTCTGACTCAGAGAATACCATATTTACATGCTTAGTGTTCTACCCTTAAAGTCAGGTGTTTGTCAGCAGTTGTGTCTCAGAGTAAAACAAACGGGCTTTAATCAGTAAAAATACAAACACAATTAGCACCGAAGGAAATGGGTTATTGTTCATGAAACACATTCCAAACAAGTGCCTTTAAGTTCAGTCAGGTTTGAGGCCTAGACATTTTTTCTAAAACAGATCTGTGCCACAAAGAATGGCAATGTGTCCAGAACGTTAACCTAGTAAGAAAATTTAGTTTGCATCTTGTGTACTTCCCTGACAGATTTACATTAAATCTGCCTCACTCACAAAGTGCAATGACCTATTTATTCTTTTTGGGAGAAAGGTGTCAGGGTTGGCATTACTGGATATTGCTTTGTCTGCATGTATTGCTACATGTGTTATGATGTGTATTTTTCACAATAACCTAAACATTTCTTGTTTCAATTAAATAAGCCTTACTGCACAGAGAAGGATTTCAGATTTTTATTCAAAAAAATGCAAGAAAATAAAAGATTCTACATTAGGAGCTTTTCAGAGTACATCAGTTATTGTATGGCAAATCCCCATAGCCTCAAAAAGTATGTCTTATAAAGGTCATACTTATAAATGAGTATTAGAAAGAGGAATATAAGATTTGTACTTACACAAAAAATTATTGATACTCTGCTAAAGCAACTAATTCTTACCATTTTTAGGTTCTGTTAAGTCTTGGGATTGCAGTTTCTCTCAAGTAGCACAAGCAGAACAATCTGAAAACAATTTTTAAAAAAATTAAAAATGAAAAAGAAGGTAATTCCGATAGACACAATATTTAAAAGGTGGTTTTTTTGCCAGCATAACAGTGGGTGAACCAAATATAAGCTTCAGTGGTTAAGATTAAATTCATGCAAATTATTCTAACCACACATATGCTTATATATCATGCATCTCTGCACTTCAGTGGTCTGTAGGCTTAAATATAGGACAAAGGAATCCCTGGTACCTGGATTTGCAGAACCCTCTGCTATTCTTAGCACTTGGTACATTTCTGAAGAGCACCATACGTATGGTTAACACAGGTAAAAATCAGTCCAGAGGACAAAAACCTGTCACTCTCTGTTTACTGTAATTGTGGTCCATTGTTCCCAGGCACACTACAAAGTGTGGGTTTTTGCAATCAAGGAACAGGTATAACACAATGTAATGGCCCAGAGAGTAGGTATTTTTGGAAATGGCACTGCATTACATAACCTCCAGTTTTCTCCCTCTCTCTATTCCACACACACACCCCTCTATTTTAAACACGGAGAGAAATAAAAGAAGAGTAGGTCGTACCTCATTTACCTTAAATTATCACTCTCTTAATAGGCTGAATTTGTAGCATACCTCCTTTAACAGCTTTCTTACAGTGACAAAAATTAAAGTTCTCTTCTATTGATTACATATTTCTTACCTATAGCGTGTATGTATGAAACATAATTAGGTATGAGTCATATGTTTACACAAACACACACATACATATTGGATTTAAAACTGCAAACTCATAGATCTATAACCATACACAGAAATGCTTGAAAAAAGCAGCACATCACTACATGATCAGCAAAATATGGTTTGTTTTGGTTTTTGTTTTTTTGTTGGTTTTTTTTTTCTCAAAAGAACCACCCAAAATTTAACTGCTGCACATGCAAAAATGCAGAAGACTGTTGCAAGAATGACTGCTTTCTAAAAATAAACCCCAGCAGCCTGAGAGGAATCCAGTGTCAGGGTGGAGAAGAGGGAGATTCGTTTTACAAGGGAGAAGAAAGGAGATGATAAACCTATCCTAGAGCCTTGCATGCATGCTAACAACGCCAAGTGCATTCGGTTCAAAAATGCATTTTGGTGCTTGCAGAGTGCAAAACCCAGAAAAAGGAAAACATTTTAGAAAACCACTTCTCATCTCCCCTTGCATGTGTGCAGAAAAAATCCTCAGCCTAGAAATCCAGCCTTAAAGCACAAAGACAAAGAGTTAGATACATATACTGCACGTTCTCTCATTTGCTTTTAAAAAGCCTGTTTGGAAATGTGCACCGAGAGGGGAAAGCCAAGCTGCAGTAAAGTCCGGCTAAGGACAAAAAGAAATCAAAAAGAAATTAAAAGAAACAAGAGAAACACAGAGAGAAGAAAGGGGAACGGGGGGAGAGGGAGGGAGAGAGAGGGAGAGAGAGAAAGGGGATTCATTAGGAAAAAAAATAAAATTCTGTGGATTGGAATTGCATATACTTACAGACAAAAGCCCCCGCTCCCTGCTCACTTTCTGTCCTTTCTACATGATCTGAAACACAAATGTGGATTACAAAAGGGCAGCATGCTACAGAAGGGAATTTATAGTTGGGGGAGTGGAGAGAGGGTAGGGGGTGTGGGTAAGAATGACTGCACCTCTTCCAAAGTGCAGCCTCGGA
>VZRZ01006347.1:541348-577297 GCA_013398175.1 Climacteris rufus | reverse complement strand
GGGGCTGGCAGCGGCGGGACAGCCGTGTCCCCAGCGTGCGCGGGGGGACAGAGGGACAGGGGACAGAGGGACAGGGTAGGCGAGCGGCGCGGAGATGGTGCGGTGGAGGGACACAGGGGCGGCGCGCTGCTCCACAGCGTCGCTCCCTCCAACGCCGTGCGGGGATAAACGGCCAAGAAAACAGGGAAACAGGTGGTGAGAAGCAGATTTCCCTGCAGCGTGTGATGGTGTCTCCCTCAGAGTTAAAATGTCCAGGGCAAGAGTGGTTAAAATGGCATGGAATCGTACATGATACATAATAGAAGATTAGGCCTTCTTTTATCGGGCCTAGTTTATAAGCAATTTGTCTTTTGAATCCACTTGTATTTAACTCACCATGAAACTGCATTATTCTGTGGTCGCCGTAGGATTTCCCTTTGTTGAGTGCCAGCAGTTTGCTAGGATGTCTTCACCTTCCTGAACAGCTACTACATATCTGGGAGTGCTTTGCAGGCCTGCCAGCTTAAGGAAAATTCAGCAGCTGTAAGGGTGGAAGGGAGAAATATGGGACATAAGCAGCCCCTGGTATTTAAACTTCTGGTAAGCTGTGATAAAAATTCTAAGTTTAGTGCATTAGGATCAGATCATTTGCCTCAAAAATACAGTTACTACTGCTCATGTCTGTTCAGCTGCCTGCCTCCTCCACAGATTTCACTGATCAGCTGTTAGGACTGAGACACATCAGAGCCTGAACATTTAAACTTTATCTTGAGAGAGTGATTTGATTGTTTCTGAAAAACAAATATGGGTCCAGGGCAGGCAGCAGCCCCTCATGGCATATGCTCAGGTAAGAGCAGTGGGTTCCCTTTGGCTTAGGTCTTTGTTCAGAACTGTACAGTATATGTCCTATCCAGTGGAATGTCAGAGATTCACCACCTGTAGAGGTTTGGAACTGGGGCATGAAGCTAGACACCAAAGACCCAACTGTGGGAGGTGGGCAGCTTGCACTGGTGAAGCCCCCGAGGGGCTGAAGTGGACAGTGCTGTCATCCAACACGGAGGAGGGGATAAACAGATTCTTCTAGGGATCCTTGGCAGAAAATGATGGCACCAAGTCATTGTGCCATACAATTGAAGCTTTTTATTCTCAGCAGAATGGATAGTATTCTGTAGTATGATTCTTTTTGCATAGGATTTATTACAATCAGTAAGTAGTATAATACAAAATTTACTGTACAACCTAACTAACATAACCTAAATCCTAATTTAACTCATAATTTATATTTACCTGGAGCCTCTGCAGATCATTTCCTGAAAAGCTGTGGAGAGGTCCCTGCTAGAGCTGTCATGTCTGTCTTCATCCCCTGCTACCTCCAAATCATGTGTGCCCAGCTTCAGCTTCCACCATATCTCTGTAGTCTATCTATAATACCACCCCTCTGCACCCCATTTGAGAACCTACCCACATCCTAAAATTCCTACTGGAACCATGAAGAATGGTTGTGGATGGTGTGCCTCATAGGGGACTACCTAAAAACAGAAGCCAGATGAAATTAGGAAAGTAAAAAAGTGTTTTTATTTGCAAAGGGCCTTCAGGTACATTTAGGGCAAAATGAAGCCTCCGGGGGCTTCACCCAAAATGGACAAGGGGTCACAGGTTTTCATATTTTTGTAAGTTTGGTACATTTGCTTATTGGAAGTTTATCTTCCAATTACAGCTTCAAGTAATGAAGTCATTTACTCCCAGTTTTCTCCCCCGCCATCCCACTTTTGTTTACATTTCTTGGGGCCTGAGACAGTGAGGTGTCCTTTGTTCCCAGACCTAGAGAGGAATGGTTTTGTCTGACCAAAGTGGGAAAACAGTAGCTAACACTCTGTGGACTATAGAGTTATACACATAAGAATTGCAGGATTACAAATATATGAAAAATATAAAAGCTAAAATCCTAAGGCATCAGTAGGTTTAAACATCCATCTGAGCCCTTTTAACCTTCATTTTCTTTCCAATGAGCTGGTTTTGTAGCCCTGGCAAGCAACCTAATTTGCTGTGCTGTTTTTACTTGACTGTATATGGAAAGTTATACTTGTTTGCTGCCTGTAACAAGCTGTGTTGCTAGGATCTGCTCAAACTCTGCACTCTAGTTTGTCTGTAGTGTCTGCAATTTGCTTTTCCTTAGCCAGCTCTGATGGAAACTGGAAGCAAAGGTTTAGCTGTTAAGAGGAATCAGAGGGCAGGCAAGAGCATGCATAGGAGAACAGAAGGAGACAGTTTGGCCCCACTGTGAGACAGGAAGGGTTTTGGAAATGTAATTACACATCCAAATATAGGGACACAGAAACCTAACATGGACCCCAGACAGTGAGGTAGAAACTGAGAGAGGTTAAGAACCAGTTCAAGCAAACTGCTAATATTGAACTAAAGTATCTTTGAAAAAACTCTTTACTGAAAGTATTAGTCAAGAAATACATTTTTTGGTTATGTCTTTGTTAAAGTGGCAAAGAGCATTAGGATGCTGAGAAACACCCAATAGGTGACCAGTCCATTAGGGAAAAGCATTGCCCTTTCTAAAATGCTGTGTTGTGATGTAGTGGAAATCTTTTTGTACCTGCAGTTCTGGCCTTCAACCTGGCTGGGAGTCCAGTACCAGCATTCCCTCTCTTAGTCTTTAATCACTCCTCTAAAACTTCATTATTACAAATGTGACACTCAAGTAAATTGTCCTGCTGTCCTCAGGAAAATAGGCTGAACCTCAAGCCTGATGGTTATACCCTGTGGTTACCAAAACCAGTCTGGCTTTGTTCTGCAGTCAATTATAGATAGGGAGAAAAGGTTTGTTCCTATTACTACCTCTCATCTGTGACAATTTCGTTTGATTCCTTTTCTCTTTATTTCCATCTTTGTTCTGATTTATAACCCCTAAAATGCATAGAGCCCTGACCTACAAAGTATTATTGTTATACAAATAGCCTAAAATGGGCTTGTAAAGTGGACAGAGCAGAACAGGCTGTTGTGGCTGAGGAAAAGGTAAAAGCAGCAGAACAAAGATTTACTGTGATAAAGCAGCTGAGAAGCTCCATAGCTTGCAATGAATAGACTTGAAACAGTCACCAGAAAAATCACTCTGAAGTTGTCCTTCCCATTTCTGACAGGAACCAGAGAAACTATCCTACACTGTGGGCCACAATTCCTAGTCCTCTTCTCACCTCTGTCCTTCAGCCATCCAGTTCCAACATTGTGCACAACACAGAAAATTGGCAAGACTCTGGTCTGGAAATCCATCAGACTCTAGCCTGCCAGAGGCAGTTGAGTGCTGTATGGTCCTGTAATGGGTTGGGTTTGTAGCACCTGAAAAAGGAAGGTGGTTACAAAGTGCACAAGATGCTGGGTGAAGCTGCTCGTTTGGCAGCTGGAGCCAGGTCGTGCACTCAACTCATTGTAAAACCATCCCACACCCCAAATCCAGTCATATTTTCTGTGGCTTTTGTGAATATGCAGCTTCCACTAATGGTATATGCAGTTCTCCAGTACTTTCATGGGGAAATCCTAAAAGCACCACATAGAACCACAAAGAAAATCACTATGTAGACATAAAGCTGGAACATACATTGACAGCTTTTCTTTGTTTCAGATTCTTCAGTCACTTGTGCTACTCTTAAGTTCTATCCATCAACAAATAAATTCAAGGAGGAAAGTGCATAAAAACCTTCAAGAGATTTTAAAAACAATAAAAACGGCAGTCTGGTTTGTAAATTGGGTATGAGAAATTATGTGTGATGTTTTTATGGCAAAGAGATTGAAGTTAGAGGGGAAGACTGTCCATTAGCTGGCTTTTTAAGAAGAAATAAACTGTGGGTTGTATTTTCAGTTTGGATTTCTGGGAGCTGGATTCAGAGGGTTTCTTTTTCATGTGTATCTCCAAATTTATGAGAGTTTTGTTTTCATTTATTTTTATTACTAAACAAAATGAGCTATGCATAAATAACTGAAGAAACCAAGTTGTCTGGAAAATTCCCAAATAAGATTATCTTGTCATTAAATGAACCAAATGTTAAGGATTTTTTAGTGGTGCTCCAGAGAGGACAGCTTGGATGGAAGGACCACACATCAGTTGCCATATGAACATGTTCACATTTAACAACCTGAAATTCTTCACACTTCCAGAATGAATTACTGGTTTTCCTGTTGCAGTTCCTCTGCAGTGATGACTGATGATGAACATTCAGCAGGAAGACATGATATAAAAGATGCAGAATACTTCAAAAATATAGCAAAGGAAGGAAAATAGAGGCAAAGCCTGTACAGTTAGATTAGTCCCCTTGAGTTCAGTGAAGCTACCTACATATATAGAGTTAAATACCCTGCTGAGGTTAAGAATAGAAAAGTTAAAGTAAAATTCTATATCCACTAAAATTCAAGGGAACTTTGTTATGGACTGAAATAAAGTGGTTTTTGTCCCTTAGACCAGACAGAAAAATAATTTAAGAATATTGTAGGAGAAAAAAGCAGTATGATTTGGTGTCTTTAGAGGGAGAAATTGTAAAAATTGAGCAAATTTCAGTCCTGAGACACGAAGTGAGCAGAGCTCCACAAGCAGCAGTAAATGGCTCAAAGAGCTGCTATTGAAAGGAAGGAAAAGGTACTAGTACTGACTGTCTTTATTTTGTTCCTGTCTGTACCAGTTCATGATTTCCAGCTTTGCAGTTGTGCACTTGGAAAACAGTAGCCACAGTACCAGTAGGTGCCTTAGAGTTCAGGTGAAGTTCCTCTTTGCACTTGCACAACAAGAAGCAGAAAAGAGTGGCTATATTGGCTTGCTTGCTGGGTACTCTTGCCCTGCATGTGCTGTTCCTGGATCTAATTCAGTCATGGCCCATTGATCACTGGCTCTAAAAAAGTTTTCTATTTGTAGTGTATGAAAAAATAAAGGGCTATGCCTCATTTTATATCACCTACCTGACAAGTCAATCTCCTAATTCTTAAGTTGGAGTAAAACAGAATGATTCTGTTCATTCTGTTTTCACATTCCCGTGGCATTCACAATTCCCGTGGGTTTTACAGGAAGTTGGGGTTTCTGTTGTAGAGTCAGGCCCCAAATGGAGGAATGGACAATTATCCAAATTAGTCGATCATGTAACTAAGCCTAGAACCTGTTGGTCTGTCTAATTTAGCTTTTCAGAGCATGTGCCTGTTACTTCTGGGACACTTTGATGCATTTGCTGTCAGATCCATTCATACAAATATTTGTACCAAAATACTAAGCACTGGTAGATCAAGACATATTATGGCCAATAGATTAGATTTTGAAGAAACTTTGCATATTAACCAACAATTGCATAACTAAATATTTAGGACTTGGCCTGACCTTGACCTTGTATTTTTCTATAAACTTAAGTCCTTCGAGTTGTACTGCCTCATTGCCAAAATATTTAAAGCAGTATCTGAGTGCAGGGCATCTCCAGAGTCCCCTACAGCCCTAAAGGGTGGTCACTCTCAGGCACATGGCTTTGTTGTGTGACATTGCCACTCCAGTGTCAGTGGTGAGACACCACTGACTAAAGTCCTGTGGAGCATGTTGTGATATGTACTTCATTACCTAAATTTCTTGTAAGGGAATTATGATAAATTACTTGAACAGAGCAGAAAAATTCAGAAACTTGGGGAAAAAATTACAGCATGGGTTAGACTCCTTGCAAACTTGGGTGCTTGAGCGTGTAAAACAGTGGGAAAACTTTGAATTCTGACTGAGAGTGACTGCAGTGCTAGTTCTGCCAACTGGGATAAAGAATTGGCGTGTGCTCCCTGGAGGGAGAGGTGGAGAGCAGACAGGGGAGAGAGAGAAAGTCTTAGACATTATCCAGCTTGGGAAGAGAAGTTAAAATACAGATCACAGGATTTGTTTCTGGGAACTACCAACCAAAGTACACCCCAAGCAGGCAGCAGTTTGAACAGCACTTTGCTCAAACCAACATGACACCTCTCCTAATTACACTGGCACTCTGTGAATGTCATTCTGGTACATACATACTTGCAATGTTGCCATGCTCGAATTGTTTAGGAGACGCGAGAGCAAGTGCAACTCTTAAACTCTCCCTTCTGAAGCAGCATTTACTCACACTGGTGGTTGCACAGAAGATGTGTTAATTGCTGTTGCAAGTAATGGTTCAATTCAAGTCGATTAACTAAATGCAGTATGCTTAATTTAAATTCATGAGAATTTGTTTAATTAAAAATGCACACTACAGTTTTTCTATTATGGGCCATGCATTCAATTATTCTCAGCAATTTAGTGAGAACCTGCTAGATTACCTTAGTCAACACTTCATGAGTTTAAGCCAAACTTCAGTTTGGCTATAAAGCAGAGTTTAAGGTTAAATTTACTTTGTTTGGAATGCAAGAACAGAGGATCAATTGTTGCTAGTTCACCAGTTCTGGAAAAGCAGGAGTAGAAGATAAGAGTTTGATTGAAATCAATTCTGTCAGCTTATTTTCAAATGTCTGGATTTTGATGCTGTTTTTTTTCTCACCACAATGTAAGTAAATAAATTCAATCAAGGAAAATTCATTCTAGATTGAGTACAAAGCCATTCAGGTTCACACTGCCAATGATGCTCAAAGTGTTGATGATCTGGGCACACTATATTACAATAACAACTGTGGTTGTATTAGAAAACAAATATCCTTCAAATTTCTGCATCCAGCCTGGACCCAGCAGGGTTCTCAAAAGTAATCATAAAAAGGACAGAGTCTGGGTCAGACATGAAGATAATAATACTTGTGTTTGGGAAATATATAAAGGGAAAAAAATCAGTCAATATACTCAACTGTATCTAGGGAAAAAGTTAAATTGCCACAGCTCAGGGACCCCTTAATCCTGTATAATACGCTGTAACAGTTCCTTCAGAGCATTTCAGAATTTGTGGAAATGTGAAGGAAATGTGAAGTTGTGGAAGTGATGGGTATGAAATTAATTGCAATTTTTTTTTTGCTAGCTTCATAAGCTAAAACCAAAAAGCCCTAAACTTTTGCTTTAACCAAAATGAGTTATAAATTCCTCACTACAGAAAGAGATGGTCAGAACTTGATTGCCTCAGGAATCTCCTTTTATCAGTTTTTTCAAATCATTGAGCTACGGTGTCTCTTACAAATTGTATCATCATTTACTTTTCCTCCTTCTGCCTGCAGGGTATATCTGAAAAAGGTCATGGCTCTGTTCACCAACAACACATCTCCCATTCATTTTGAAGAGACTAGGCTTCAGTCCATTATCCTTCATCTAATAACTCTCTCTTTCTCCTGGTATTTCTCATAAGAGTGGCCAAAGAACAGGCAGTAAAAGATTAAAGTTAGAAGAAAAAGTTAAAAGATCCCTTTTAAATTGGGAACAGAGCTTCTTTCTTAAAGACATGTGTGTGTGTATGTGTGTTCACAGAACACTTTGTGTTTTACCACTTTTCTGAAGCCTGGGATTCAGCAATTCCAGTATGTCATAAAAAATAAATGGTGCATTTAAAAAAAAATTAATAAAATAGCAAAGAATTCCCATTGACAAACTCCTTCCTAGATTTAGCAGATGAGTTCAGTTATGCTGTATTTTACAATGATTAATGAAAATCTAGTTTTGGCCTGGAGAGTTATTTTCCCCACCTGGCACCTGACAGATATCCCATGTAGAATGTGAGAGATGCTTTTCTTGCATGTGCATTGTCATCCCAACTTTATTTGGATTCAGTGGAGCTTTGATCTGTGACCAAAAGGCTGCAACCACCCTTTTGTTCCCAGCTTATGGCCATAAACATACAATTCTGGTTCCTTCAATCTGCTGGCTTGTTTTTAACAGCACCATTTTTAAATTTTTTGTTGTTGTTTTGGGTTTTTTTTATCCAGGGAAACTGTGGTTAGTTCTTCTTAAAACTAGAACTTCTCCCTCTTGAACAGCTGCAGCTGAAGTACTTAAACCATGTGCAGATGGAGGACTGGGCAGCAGCGTGTTACAATCCAGAGTGTGCTCACCTGTGCAGATGGCAATGGTTGCTTGCTATTAGGAAGTTAGTAATGCATTTTAGGTGGCTTTTAGTAAATGGAAGCTTTCTTGGTTTGTATCTGGCACTACTAAGAAGGAGCTTTGTTCGTGATTGTCCTCTTGGTGCTGGCATTTTGACTCACAAGTGTGCTTTACCATTTTGTAGAGTTGTTCTAGAAGCAAATCTGAGCCCTGATGGGTGCTCACAGTTTATTAATCACCACTGTAAAAAAAACCTTACACAGCTGAGGGAAATTTCCACCTTAAAAAAAAACAACCAAAAAACACCTTTATGAGAACTTTTAGGAGGAAATGCAAAGGAGCAGACTCAGAACTGTGGACTAATATTTGACAAGCAGTAGGAAAGATTCAAGTTAAATGATGTATGTTAATGATGTTAAATTTCCTCCTTTGGCCCCACTCAATCATTCATACAAAGCATGTCTGACAAATGTTCTGTCCTTGTGAACACTCTATGGTCACATTTCAGAGTTGGCATCATTTGCAAAAGTGTGTACTCAGAGAACTCTCTCCAGCAGCAATAGTGAGGAGTTCCAGAATTTTAAAGCTATTCTGAGTGTTATTTTTATGAACAACTAATATGAAACAGATTTAAAAACCAAGCCCTTTATAAAAAAAACAACTTTAAAAATATTAGAATTTCTCCCAAATGAAAAACATATTTCCCTTCAAACTACTAAATCTCAAAAACATATTTTCAAATTAATATCCAGCATTTCTTGGGGAAATGCATGTTGGGTCAGAGACTTCACATGAAAATCAAGAACAAGGGTAGTGTAGTCAACATCAGGCTTGTCATGAAAAATAATTACTCAAAGAGGTTGAGTGCAGAGTTTTCAGCCCAGCTGTGGACTCTGTGGAGCTGTGCTTTCCTTCTGGTTTTGTAAATGCCCGGGTTTAATCATAATTGATATTTTAAAAACAAAGGCAGAGCCGAAGAGATGCAAGCTGGCAATTAAGAGTGGAACTTCTTTGTTGAGGATTGTCCTGGGCTGTCTAAAGGCTCTTTCTAGATTCCTGTGCTGCCACCAAAGGGACACAGGCAGCACACAGGCAGGGACTTGAAGCAGCAGAGGACTGCCAGAGGCAATGGGGATGCTGCCACAGCCTCCTGGAGGGACAGAGCAGGACAAGCTCCTCTGCTAAGAGCCAACCCAAGAGCACTGGGTTAGCATGGCCAGGTTTTGGTGGGAATGGGGCTCCAGGGGTGGCTTCAATGGGGAGCTGCTGGAAGCTTCCTCCACCTCCAGCAGAGCCAATCCCAGCTCCAAGAGGGACAGCAGCTCTGGGCAAGGCTGGGTCAGTCAGAAATAGTGGTAATGCCTCTGTGGTAACAGATTTAAGAGGAGAAAACCAAGTTATGGCCCAGATGTAATTGCAGGCAGAGAAGAGCAGGGTGAGAAGCTGTGAGAGGAACAACTCTGCAGACACCCAGGTCACTGCAGCAGGAGGGGGAGGATCTACCCTGGGGCAGGCTGTGTCTGGAGGACTGCACCTTGTGTAAGAGTGGCCCACACTGCTGAGAAATGCTGCCTGTGGGATGGACTCATGCTGGAGAAGTTCAGGGAGAGCTGTCTCCCGTGGGAGGGACCCCAGGCTGGGATCTCACCAATGTGTATAAATACCAGCAGGCAGGGTGGAAGGAGGACAGAGCCAGGCTCTTGCCAGGGGAGTCCCGTGACAGGACCATAGAAAATGGGCACAGCCAGAAATACAGGAGGTTCCTCCTGAAGGTCAGAAAACACTTTTTCACTGTGAGGGTGACTGAGTTTGCACAAGGAGGTTGTTTTGGGGTCTCCATCCTTGGAGATATCCCTTCTGTGATTCTGTGAAATACTGCACTAAAATAGGATGTGAAGATGATATTGAAGAGCTACAACTGAATATTGTGAGTTGTTTCAATACATGTTATATTACTGAAGTGTTCCCTGTAAATTTAATCGGATACTTTTCTCTCTCACATGGAAATGGGTGTAGATGCTGGCTCTGTTATTGACAAAATGTCTGGCACTTTTGATTTGGTACAGGTCTGCAGGGTCTGCAGTTCAGTACAGGTGGATAAGAATGTACATGTCTCCTTTTTCTTGGCCTATAAGAAATTAACTGTGGCCATGTTTTTATCTAAGGCCAAAAAGTGTGTTTCAAACGAAATGTGCTCCTGGGGAAGGGACCAAAAAAAAAAAAAAAAAAAAATTGAGAGAAAATTTGAAAGTCAAGGAAGGGGAAGAGAAAAAAGGAAGAAAAAAATCAACCAAGCAGCAAACTGCACTATTTAATTATAGGTTATGGAGGTCTTCAGTAGTTTACTCTTCTTGGATTTATCCAGACTATCATCTGACACAAGGTTAACTACTGTGTGTGAAAGACTTGGTTGATCAGCTTAGTTCATAATTGATATTATTTCACCCAGGGCTTGCACTCGGGAATAACTGGCATTCTCATTTCCTGACACTGTAACAAGGTGGTGGGCTAAAAAGCATTGCAGATAAATTGAGAAAGTCCCTTCAGGTCAGTGCTGTGACATTGTCAGCTGTATGAAGGGACAAGTAACCATGTGCCTTTTGCTTTTGCATCATCTTTCATAATGAATCCAGACTGTCTCGTTGTCCTTTTCTGTTACTCCACTATGTATCATTAAATACTGTATTATCAGAATAAAGGAATTATTTTCAAACCTTAAATTAAACAGAGAGTACATGCTTTTGTTTGTTTTCCTTTCACTTTGTTTTAAAATAAGTGCTTTCCATCTCTGTTCAGATTCTGCTGCTTGATCCTGTGCTGAAGTCATAACTCTGAATTTGCATCACCATAGACTGTTGCCCTGTAAATGGCTAGTGGTGAAGTTCAGAATTTGTACTCCCACACAGCAGCAGTTTAAAGATAGATTGCATAAATTAAAATCTCATTTTGTGTGTTTAACAACCATGTTAAACATCTTTAGAATGACCAAGAGAAATAGCATGTTAAGTCACAGATTTATAAGGAACATTAAAACTTCAAATCTAATAAAAATGACAATTTAGCTACTTTAGATTCCATGTTAAAAGTGAGTTGCAATCTGTGTATTTTCTGAGTTCATCTTGAAAGTAGTCACATTATAATTACATTTTTATGAGAGACAAGTTGTTTCTAGGATTGCTCAGAGGTTCTGGGTAATATTTTTAAAAGTTACTTGGCAAAATTGTATTTAAAAAAACCCCAACATAATGTCAATTTTGATTTGCAATATCACTCATCTAAGAAAATATAGTGGGAAAGAAACAATAGAGAATATCTCTTATTTTTAAGCCAATTAGCTGAACTTAGCTTTTTCATCTAATTTTTCTGTGTACGGGTTGTAACCATATAACATTACACATCAGAAGAGCACATTTTTACCAAAACACATCTTAAGTTCATGCTGACCAAGTACAGACTCATTTACCACAGATGCATCCCTCACATTCCTCATTTAATCTGGATTTAAATAAATGCCTGTGGGAAAAGCACCGGGTGGTTTGACCCTCAGTGCTTTCGTTGTGGTGACACCCATGTGGCAGCTTGATTCAGCATCAGCTGAACTCATCGGGGCTTTTAATGAAGCCCTGAGCAAAAGGGCCTAGAGCAAAACAAGTGGAGGTGCCTGCCCTCCAGCTGCTGAGTGTGGCAGGTGCTGAGCTGCAGATTCACACTGCTCACACATTGGCTCAGCTGAAGTTCCCACTACACAGAGCCCAAGTCCTGCAACCTGCAAGGTGGAGTGTTGTCTTTGTACCCAGCTAATGAAGGGCTCATTAGTCTTATCTCAGAGTGGTTTGAAGGATTTTACTGGAGTAGTGTTTATAGCTTGAGTTTGAAGAGAACCACGGTGGCTTTCAATACTTCACAGTATTTATGAGCCAAGTGACAGCCTTGTCCAGAAATGGTCGCCTTGGTGCACTCCTGGAGCTCTGGCTCATTGAACTGCAATCTGTTTCACTGTTAATTAGGTTTTGAAAAGAACTGAAGATTTCAGACAGTGTTTCACAGCAGTTCACCTCTTGCCTGGAGTGAACTTCTGGATTTCTCCACTCCTTAGATGCAGTGGCCTGTATTTCTGCCTCCATATCGTAGTTCACAGGTCCAAGTTTCATCAAGATCTGACTTTCTTCAAGGTTTGATTTCTTCAGAAACTTTCCCTTGCCTCCATGTTTCTTGTCCACAGGATGGTGACCAAGGTGTGCTTGTACTCACCAGGACATTGTGTGCATGTTCATAAACAAATGGCCATGCCATACCAACTGTTTTGCTTCATATCTGGATGGCACCTTCATAATGTGCCCAGCAGGGCACGGTGTGAGGCACTCTAATTAAATATTTATCTTACCAACCTGGCAGACAGAGGGGATGTCTTTGCTGGTAGCAGATGATTCCTTCATAGCTGTGAAATTTTGGCAACCTCCCTCTCTATTTTTGTATCTCTTCACGTAAGTGCAAAATGGTTCAGGCTGGAAAGGACCTCAGGAGATCTCTAGTCCATCCTCCTGCTCAAAGCAGGGTCAGTGTCTGAGGTCAGGCAGGTTTTCACACGGTTTTTCCAGTCAGGGCTTGAAGCTTTCCAAGGACAGACACTGCATGGTCTCTTTGCCTCAGCTCTGCCACGGCTTGACTGTCCTCATGGGGGAAAATTTTTGTCTTTATTCCAATCTGAACTACACATTTCAGCTCATGTCCTTTGTCTCTGACCCTCTTCCCATACACCACTAAGAGGAACTTCTTACTTGATAGTTTACTCAGCCCTAAGACATCATTATGCATTTTACAGTGGGCAAAGGAAACCAGCAGTGTCAGAATCATCATTCCAGTGTGGCAGCAGCAGGAGAACTCACGCTTCTATCAACTGAAAAATGAAAAAATATTTTGTCAAGCAATATTACAGCATGCCATAAATTTTACCACTCAGTTTATACTAACTCATGTTATCTGAAAGCTATGTGATTTGTAGGTATTTTTAGGCAACTTCAGGACTTTCAGTTATTTGTGTTGTTCAACGACTGTGGAGTTCAATAACAAATGCATCACACTGCAGAAGAGTCAGACACTAGTTTTAATGTCAGAAGAGAGAACTGATCTGTTTGGACCTTATCTAGATGAAAAATAAAAACTCTGTTTGTGTTAAATGAAGAACAGCAGATAGGTGTGGTCATCTCTAAGGAGGAGGACTATAAAGACAATTTTCAGAGTTGTTTATACAGATTAAACATATTTTTGGAAAATCTCAGTGTTATGATTCCAGAGAGTAAGTAGCTACCAATGGGACATACATTATGAAATTACTCACCTGGTCATTTACAGTTCAGTAGGAGTGCTACAATAAATTATTTACATACCCCTGATGAAAACATCCTTAAATTCCTGCTTTGCCTAACCCTGCTGCAGCGTTTCTGAGCAGGAATGCTGAGCCTCAGTTCTCTCTGCATATCCAGTTCCGAGACATGGGCCACAACAGCCAGCCTTAGCCAGGTCATTTCCTTGGTAAGGAGCCCAGGAAAACATGCACACCTCTCCAGCAGTGCTGTGGCTACAGAAGGGCTTCACAGACTCAGTATCCTGTTCCAAAAGTTCTTTCAGTGACACAAGCTGTGCTTCTTAGGAACCTGGTTTAGGGTGTGCTGGCAAAAATCCTGCCTGTGCTAACATCAGCTACCCTGCTTTCTACACAGCTCACCCTACCTAGAAGCCACCTGATGGGTGAAAAAACTAATCTCAGTTGGAATCATCGAGTCATATAATTATGAAGGCTGGAAAAGATGTCTAAGGTCATCAAGTCCAAACATTAACTTACTACACAATTCACCCCAGCCAGCAACCAAGCATTAATGAAACTAGACTTGTGACTGGGAAAATAGTGGTGTTATATCCCTTTGTACTACTAAGCATCTTCACTATTTTTGCTAATTTTTAACCTTTTAGTTATAGAATACTTTTAAATAAAATTATTACTAAATGGTCTAACCCAATCTATTTGTCAGTCTGTTCCCTGGAATTTTCAGATGATTTATAACCCCTGTGATTCCCCTTTTGAAGTGAGACTTCCAGAAATGGTCAGCTTGTTCACATCCTTGTGAAGTAAACAAGCAACAGGAGGTCTTACCTCAGTAAGAAAAGCTTAGGATATCTGTGCTTCTGTGTGTATTTTTGCTCATGAAATCTGTGAGTCCACATCTGCCTGTTTTTGAAACTGACAAAAGTTACATTCTATGGATGAGAAATTTGGGGCTGAGAATAAATGTGGTGATTTCACATTTGTTTCAACTTGTTCTATTAGGAAAATATTTTCTCCACACTTTACAGTTCACAGACTTGTTTATATTAACAAATACATTAAAATATACAGCTTATCTCTGTCTCATGGTCTGATATTAAAACTATGCAAAAGGATAAGGAAAAAGAACCTCATAAGCATGCCATAATACTGTCTGAAATGCTGCTTCCTTGCTTTATTACCTCTGAGCACAATTCTGCTGCACTACTTTTCAACTAAATGTGTTTCAGGAGCTTCAGAAGAAAATAAAACAATTTTTTAATAGGAAACATGCCATGTGAACCTTGTTCTTCACTTCCTTTACAACTAGACAGGGTCTACAATGGGCCCCAGGAGACCATGCATAAAGCAGGAGGATGTGTGAGCCATGGAGGGGCTGCAACAGAGCTGTGTCCCAGGCATCAGCACATCAGGGGCAGCTGGGAAGTGAGAGCTGTCATGATTTGGTGCCTCTTTCTTGTAATTGCTCACTTGTGATTGCTAACCTTTGTTCTCTCGGGAAACAGGAGAGTCCCCATAATCCGGGAGGAAACAGTCAGTGACCTGCTGCTCCACTCCAACATACCCTATAGTACTGAGGGAGCTGGTGGAAGTGCTCTCCGAGCCACTTCCCATTATTCTCCATCAATCCTGGCTAACCAGAGAGGTCCCAGGTGACTGGAGGTGAGCTCCATCTCTGGAAATGTTCAAAAACACCTGCAGGTGTGGTGCTTATGGACATAGTTTAATAGTGGACTTGGAGTGCTGGGTGACTGGTTGGACCTCATGATCTTTGGGGTCTTTTCCAACCTTAATCTTAGTATCACAGAATCTTCAAGGTTGGAAAAGACCTCCAAGACCATGATGTCCAACCTTTGGCTTAACAGCACTATGCCCACTAAAGCATGAAGTAATAAGTGGTTCTGTCTTTGTGTTATGCACAATAGTGAAAAGGAGAAAGATTTTTCACTTGATTGTTTGTAGCAGTGAGACAAATCTCGTGGTTTCTCCCTGAGCCTGCCCCAGCAATTCCCTGGCAAAGCTGCTTCAGTGAGAAGTGTCATGAAAACCGGAAAGAACTTGCTGGGCCCCTCTAACAATGGAAAACTTCCACCTGTTAAACAAAAACTTCAGCAAAAACTTCAAAGTTAAAGTAAAAACAGTGCATGATATAAGGTTATGCATTTTATCAAACAGAAACTGAAATACTGCAAATGTTTAGAGACCTTTTTTTTGCATTCAGGAGCAGTTTTGAGGCTATTTCAAAGTTCAGATCTTTCACCTTCACAGTGAATAGAAGAGTCTAGTCCTTTATCAGGACACCACTTTCTATTTATTATTCTTCTGCTAATAGTTAACACAGAGTTGTTTTCTCATGCTGCAATTTCACTCTGACATTGCCACTATATTGTGAAGAAAGTATGAATCTCCTGCCACCTCACTTTCAGCTACAAAACCGTATTTGTTCATCACTATGGCAACGGCTGCCCCAGCCCAGCCTAATAGGGTGCTTGTCTAGACAGCATTAAACATATCTGCACTTATGTGTGTCTGGTTTTAGCAGCCAGGTGTGCAGAAGGTGGGGTGAGAGGAAGGGAGGCAACAGAAAAAGAGTGAGTAAAAGAGTAAAAGCATTTCAGAAGCCACCATGCTTCACAAGAGAATTTTTAATTTTGAATTTTTAATAAGGGAGGCCTTTCCTGGGATGTGTTGTTAAAATGTGCTCCTCACTCAGGGTGCACAGATTTACAGATGTGCATGAAAGAATTTCAAACTGATTTCTAATTGAACTGAGTAAGGGCCGCCACCACCTGCAGGCTCCTCCAGGAAGAGAGGTGTCTCTCAGGGGCAGAAACACATCTGACAGTTCCTATGGAGAAGGGTGATGTGTCTGAGACTGATCGAGGCCAGCAGGTCTTAGCAAGGACCTGAGGAAAGTCTTAGTTCTGATTCAGATCTGCTGGCTGGATCCTGGGGAAAACAAATAAAGCCATTGTCCATTCCCTGTCCTGGGAGACCCCTTGGAAAGGGACAGTTTCCTCACAGGCAGTGAAGCAACTGAGCCTGTGTAGACCAAGAGAGCCACAAGGCTTTATTATGTGCAATAAAAGAAACACATATTTTCAGCATTTTTCATTCACGCTGTTAGTCCATATTTCACAGTGGAAGAGCATCCAAGCAGGCATCCTTCTCCCTCTCCTGCTCCCACTGTGCATGATACAGGCAAGTACTCCCTAAGCCATTACAAATTAAGGTTGAGATGTTCTTCTGGAAGACAGACATCAACCTTCTGGCTGGCACTAAGTGACAGAGAAATACAGAAGTGCTCAGAATCAATTCAAGGACAATGCCTGATGGCAAACAAGCTCCCAACGGGTGTTAGGAAAAGCCAGAGATGACTGTTCCAGCCGCTTGTGGTGCCAACACACTGCTTGTGTGTTGTGGGGCTGATTTCTTGCCAGGACTTCTCAGAAACAGAGCTTTTCCCACTGAAGAGAAGATGATTAAGATTGTTGATAGAGATATGTATTCAGCATATTCTCAGTGCCACATTGTCTAGACAGACTGTTAAGAAAATACTCTCCTGTGGAAACCCTACAGGCAGCTCCTACCACTGAGTCCTTACTGTGTCCATACAGGACCAGGGGATGCAATTTGCACTTTCTGAAACATTGAGTAGGTTGAGAGCAAAGGTTGAAAGGGACAGTTTTTAAGAAAAAGTGTTAGGTGATCATATGTCCACCGCCCATTTTACAGCCATCCCAAACTCATGCTCACAGTTTATATATGAGGTTCGCATGTTGTACCCCTGAATCCCACCCTAACATGAACAGAGTTATACTACACCCTTCTATATGCTTGGCTCAGCACGATTCAAATTGAAGCATCTTATCATTCCATTCTTGGAGCACATTCATTCATCCCATAAATATAAGGAAATGGTCAGCAAAAAAGTTGAAAAGTTTATAGTTGAAAAGTATAACTACAGCATCAACTGTCTGGCAAACAATGTCCCCATTTTCAAGAAGGACACGGAGGACCCTGGAAACTAAAGGTATGTTAGTCTCACTTCAGTGCCTTTTAAAATTATAGAGAAGATTCTTCTGGGAGGTATTAAAAAACACCCCAAGGACAACACAGTCATTGGTCACAGCGAGCATGGTTTCGTGAGGGGAAAGTCCTGCTTATTATACCTGATTTCGCTTTATGACAAGGTAACCCACCGAGGTGATCAAGGGAAGCCACTAGATGTAGTTTTTGGTTTTCAATAAAGTTTTTAATCCTGTCTCTCACAGGCTCCTTCTGGACAAAATGCCCATCACTCAGCTGGATAAACACACCATGGGTGAGCAGCTGGCTCACGAGTTGGACACAAAGGGTTACAGTGACTGGGGTGACATCAGACTGGTGACCTGTCACTAGTGGGGTCCTGCAGGGCTCCATCCACGGCCCTGTGCTCTTCAACATCTTCATAAACAACTGGGGCACAGGACCTGAAGTACACTAATAAAGTTTGCTGTTGACACTAAATTGGGAGGAGCTGTCGATTCCCTCAAGAGCAGAGAGGCCCTGCATCACCAACTGTGTGGAGTTCAACAAGGGCAAGTGCTGGATTCTGCACCCAGGGTGGGGCAGCCCTGGGTGTATGGACAGACTGGGGAATGAGAGGCTGGAGAGCAGCACCATGGAAAGGGACCTGGGGGTCCTGGTCAATGGCAGATTGAACACGAACCAGCAGTGCCCTGGCAGCCAGGAGGGCCAAGCCTGTCCTGGGGACATCAGGCCCAGCATGGCCAGCCAGGCAAGGGAGGGGATTGTCCTGCTCTGCTCTGCACTGGGGAGGCCTCACCTCGATTGCTGGGACAGTTTAGGGTGCCACAAGATAAGAAAGATCTAAAGATACTGGAGAGTGTCCAAAGAAGGGACATGGAGCTGGTAAAGGGCCTTGAGGGGAAGCCGCGTGAGGAGCAGCTGAGATCACTTGGTCTGTTCAGCCTGGAGAAGAGGAGACTGAGGGGAGACCTCACTGGGGTCTTTAGCATCCCCATGAGGGGAAGAGGAGGGGCAGGCACTGATCTCTGCCCTGTGGTGACAGTGACAGGAACCGAGGGAATGGCCTGAAGTGGTGTCAGGAGAGGTTTAGGTTGGAAAAGGTTCTTCCCCCAGAGGGTGTTTGGGCACTAGAACAGACTCCCCAGGGCAGTGGTCACAGCACCAGCCTGACAGAGCTCAAGAAGCCTTTGGACAAGGCTGTCAGGCATATTTTGTGACTCCTGGGGACTCCTTGCTAGGCCAGGAGTTGGACTCAATGATCCTCGTGGTTCCCTTCCAGCCCTGGGTAGTCTATGATTCTGTGACTGGAAAATATTCAGTCTTGATTAAAAAATACTTTTCATTTGAATTCACTGCACAACATGAACATGGCATGGCTTTTACTGATGTGTATATTTACATCATATCAACCTTTCTTACCCAGAAGGTCCCCCTTCCTTTGACACCACATCAGCACTATGCCAGCCTAGGTGTCAGTGAGGGCTGACACCCTCTGACAGTGAGCCCAGTGAGGGCTGGGCTTTGACCATCTATTTATGGTACTATACTAATAATTGTAATGGTTTGGTCTTAGGAACATCTCTTATATACTTGTTGCTCTTTCAAACTCTTTAAAGTGTCCACATGGTCTAAGTCACTCTCATGCAGCCAAATTAATTACTTGCAGCTGTTTGAAAATGCTTGAATTCTCTGAAACCCAGTGTTATTTGGGTTTGCAATTAAGCCCAAGACAAGCTTAATGAGAGCAGTAGCATATATGGAGGTACTGTTGCTAGGCTCCTGCTTATACTTCTTGAGTTTCCTTTGTTGAAATGCTCTTGGTAGAACAAAATATCTTCCTGAGACATCAAGTGCCTAAGCTGAAGTATTACTTGTAAGAGCTTAATATTCTCCATCAGGAGGCCAGACTGCTGATGAATCCCAATAATTGATATAATGTAGAAGAGATTGTATATGAGTAAGGATTTAATCTCAGTGTTAGTATTGCCCCTAGGAAAAGTACCATCTGTGTTTAATAAAGGATGTAGCTCACTGCTTGAATATGATTTTTGTGTTTAATGCTTAGCATCACTTCCATTTCTGAGGCAAACTGAACTATTCTGAATACTCCTTGGCAAAAAGTGCAGAGGAAGAGGCATAGTTCAAATACCAGATGAATGATGTCTATTATACAGATAGATGCTCCAGAAAGTTTATTGTTTTTCTAAACAGAAATTATGTCCAGATGTCCAAAGGTCTACTGTCAGCTACTTGTCTCATGAGGCTGCCAGATGTGCAGGAGAGCTGGTGGGGGATGGTGCCTGTGCTCTGATACTGATGTCACTGTGTACTGGAGCTGCTGGATTCGTGCTGGATTGGAGCATTTGCTTGCAGAATATTAGGAGCACATAATGCTGAACTGGACTGATAAAGGAGTGTTACACAATGTTTGTGTTTAATATCAATTAATAAATGTATTTTTGTTTCATATTATATGAAATGTGAATTGTAATAGCTGCTGTTCTTCCTGTGTCATAATAACAGCCACCACTGGTACACATTTGATGGCAGAGTAAGGTAAATGCAAATGCAATCACTGCACTCTTTAAAGAGGATGTTACATTTGCTGAAAAGATGCAAAACCACAAATAGTTTGCATATTATAAAAGGAAACACAAGCTCATATTAAAAAAATCAAGGAAATCAAACACAGTGCAAAGGTCTACAGCAAAGAAATAGAACTTTTATTTTTCTTCAGTTCCCTATGGTAATTCTCAAAAAGTCAATGTCCTCAAAGCTTTACAAAATTAACAAAAAAAAAAAAAATCAACAAAAAAAAACCCCCACCAAAATGAACAACCACCCTGCTTTCACACTTCTGTTTATAAAAAGGTGATAATTTCTACTTCTGCAGAATCATTTTTATTTCATGGTCCTTGCCTCAGTGGACAGTGTTTTGCAGTATTTGCAAAGAATTTTCAAGCTAACGTCTTGCTTGGCTTTGCAGGTTTTCTGGTGTTCTGTTGTACATTTGCTATTGATGCACTTACTGCTGCTTTCATTTCACCAGACCCTATCGAGTAAGAATCACTAAAGCAGCAGCAAGGCTAAGTGACTTAATGGAAGGAAGGAGGGAGTGCTGGATGTCTTGAAAATTTCTCTGCTGTACAGTTTTATCAAGTAAATAGAAAATTGTCTTGATAAAAGTCAAAGGCAGTAATGCTTTTTATTAGCACACCAAGAGTTTATTTCAGTGGGACAAGTATTTGGCCTATCTGTATATGTTTACTGACAATCTTGAGCATAAGCATGATTTAGTTTTTGGAAACCAATTTCATAGTTTTGTCAGCTTTTTACAGTTGCTCACTTATGCCCCTGTTGTGCTTAACTTAGCAAAACAATTCTCAGTTGTAAACTCAGTCGTGCAAACTCTAAAAATGTAACATGCCCTGCTTTTGCCAGCTGAAGTAGCAAAAGGGTTCTTGGTATGGATGCCATTGGATTCCAACTAACAAGAAACAGAAATAGCATCTATTTCTACCCTGAGGTAGAGAGCTGCAACACTTCCACAGAGCAAATCTTGGGGTCAGATTCTGGTTCCAGCTACAGCCTGACAAATCCTGGGAAAGAGAGGAAGTGCTGTGCAAGTGCAGTCGAGAGCAGTTTTGCTCATTATTTAGCTGCATCTGTCACTGTAGCATGTTGTGGATTTTTATGGTAAACTTCATCTTACACATATGAACACAGTGACTGTAGCTGCCTGTACCCAGGCTGAGGGCTGCCAAGGGCTGTGACAAACACAATTCCAGGCTGTGCTGCAATGCCACAGATGTCACATGCTGGAACCGGGATGTGTGGCATTCTCACCTGCAAGCCAAATTCTGACTCAACCCTAATTTCATTTAAAAAGTACATGAAATACATACGTAAAATCTGCTACCTACAGGCCAGCAGCCACATGAGCCATCTGCAGCCTCCAACCCCCAGGGACACCATGGTCTGTGGGAAAGCCAGAACAGGCCTTCCCATTCTGTTATCTTCTCATGCTTCCACTGCAATATTCTCTGGGGAAGAAGGTGCTGAAGTTTAAATATTCCTCCATCAAACCCATAGGCTGAGCATCCCTTCTGGGGTGTTGCTTACCAGGGTAAAGGGAGCACTCAGGGTAGAATCTGGCTTTTATACTCCTATTTTAGTTTCAGCAACAACATTAATAAAGCATGGCAGCTTGTCCTCATTCCAATTCAGTGGCAGCCTCGTTATACAATGTACTTTGATGTACAGTAATCTTTATCTGCTGTCAGATTGGGAGGCAAAATCACACTGCAACACAGAATCTGATAATTTATCTCACTCCTGCTTAGGAGCATGAAGGTTACATCTAAAATGTGGAATTTGGTCATTACATAATGGACTTTTTACAGGATTTTTTTTAAAATTGCTGTTTGAAATATGTTGTGACAGGTCTTTCTGTATTTGTATGGGTTTGTCTCTGCAGCATTAGTAGCAGTTTGGCCTTTCAGTGCTGTACTTACGGAAAGAAGGGGGAATTGGCAAAGGGAGGAAACATTGAACCATGAGTAAAACATTAAAACAGAGTAAAACGTTGAGTAATGGCTGCTGGGTCTGACTGGCTTTCAGAAATGGAATCATAAGCACTCCCAGTTTCTCCTGGGTCATTATGTTTACTATCATGGGTTGTTATGGGGTAGTATTTTATTTTCAGTGGTCACAGAGAAATTGAAGACATTTCCTGAGAAAGATGAAGATTGAGGCCTGGGTTCACTAAGCTAGTTTTTCTTGGGGGAAAATTAAGTATCCTTAAAACCAAAACTGATGAAAATATGCTCCTCAGTAGTAAGCTCTAATCAGTACAGTTATTATAGACCATCAAGTAATTAACCACAAACTGGCTTTACTTTTAATAGTGAAATATTTTATCCATTATGTCTAGAAAGGGATTTGAGTGCTGCTATCAGATCTGAATCTCCTTAACAATTGACCACAGAATATCGTGTATTAAAATTCAGACAGATTTATCATTTCAAGAAGATCTAAAATAACTGTAATGGGAAGAAATTGAAATAATAGAGACCTTCTTTCTCTGCTGTATTAGAAGAACCAGGCAGAGATGAAACCAACAGGATCTCAACGTTCCAAAAGGATTAACACCAATAGAATGAAATCACCTTCAGATTTGCATGAAAAAAAATAGTGCAAAGTGAATGCCTTGCCCTAGTATAATGCAGAGAGAGTTCTAAGAATTTAAATGCACTTTTCCTTATTAAGCTGCTCTGAAGGCACAGAGAATGTGATTTATCCATTAGTTCCTTTCATGTACTCTTGTCGTAGAGTTCCAGCATGATCTGGGTTGGAAGAGGCCTCTACAGATCATCTGGTCTAATCCCCCTTTCCTGGGCAGGGTCACCTTGCACTAGACCAGGTTCCTTAGCACCCCATTCAGCCTTGCCTTACACTTCCAGGAATTGAGAATTCACAGCTTCTCTGGGCAACCTGTGCCAGTGCCTCACCAACCTCACAGTAAAGAGAACTTCTTATACTTAAATTAAGTCTACCCTCTTTTAGATTAAAACCATATCCCCCTTGTCCAATCACTAGAGGCCCTGGTAAAACAAGTCTTTCTGTCTTTCTTATGTGCCCCCTCAATGTATTCAAAGGGCAGAATATTGTCTAACCCTAACCTTTTCTTCTTCAGGCTGAGCAATCCACTCTCTCAGCCTGTCTTCACAGCAGAGTTGTTTCAGACTCCTGATGATCTTTGTATCCCTCCTCTGGAGCTGCTCTAACAGGTCTGAGTCTTTTTTGTCCTGGGAGACAGAGCTGGCCACACTACTTTGGGTGGGAGTCTTGCAAAAGTTGAGTAGAAGAGGAGACATATAACTCAAAGAAATGCTGTTCTGTAGCACACCACCACCCTGCACCCCTAATAACATCATTTCATCAGCACTCAGGTCTGATTGCACGTTGTTGTTTATTAGTGAGAGGCACTGGTATGAAAGTTGAGATTAAACACGTAGGGAATCCTGAATAGGTGAGTGAAGGGAGAGAGAGAGAGAACAGATGAGCTGGGAAAGGAGGGTCCCCATGCAAGGCTGGTCCAGCAGCATCCCTCTGTTCCAGCCCACTCTCCCTCTGCTACAAAAAGCTGCTGTGTATCTGTTTTCCAGAAAGGGCATATACCATATTTCACTGACCTTTTGCTGAGGGGGACACAGTGGATGAAATGAAGACAACACAACTGTGTATGGTGGCAAGTTTTTACACCTTATTCATTCATGCAAAAGAAACAATTGGATTCACAACTTGAATCATACAAAGGGACAAAAAGGGCTAGAGTACCATAAGCAAGCAGCTGTGATGGAGACCTCCATCCCTGCCCTGGAAGCAGAAGCCTCGTTCACCTCTGCAGCAAGAAATACTAGCTGTGAATTTCCACAGACAGATTTGCACACCCTGAGGAAACCATGCCTAGACATGAGGTCCTCCATGTCTTTTTCTAAAGAGCAATTGCAGGGATTCTTGCAGCCAGAATTGCTACTGGAACACTTTTGCTCACCTGAAACCTTATCTGAGTGTTAATTCCCTCATTGGAATTCTGCCCTCTAAGTCTTGCAGACAGGGGATCAGATTGTCTGTGGTGTCCAGCTCCTACTGTCTTTTGGCAGAGTGGGGTGGCTGTCAGGGAGTTCAAAACAGCACTCTCAGTCTTCCTGGTTGGGGGCCCAGTGTGGGTTACACCACAGGGGATGAATGCCAGCTGCTGCACTGGGCAATCAGCTCATTTGGCTGCTCCCCTCCCTGCACTTTTGGTTCTTTAGGGAAAAATTGCATTGGATCTAAGACCTCTGAAAATGCTGGGACTCTTTCCAGCACAGAAATTTATCCAAGTAAAGTATTTCCCACCTTTAGTGAAATAAGCAGGTGCCTAAGAAAACACCCAAAGATGACTTCCACCCAATCAGAAAACTTCTGGTTGTCTTCAGGGACATTTTGATGACATCCAATGCTGTGAAACCACCTGCAAATTTCAGGCAGTGGTTTTAACTGAAAAAACTATGTTCTGGTGATAGATGGCAATGAAAAATCCTAAAACCAAGCAATATAACACAAAGGGAAAAGCTTTTGCTCTTGTTAGGCCTAGGATAAACCCTTATGTAGGACCTGAGTATAAGGCTCATACATATTCTCATACCTGAGTTTAAGAACTACATAACACCAGTCTGTTCAAAACTTCTCTGTGAAGGAGAGATTATTTCTTTGGAAGAGTGTCAAAAAAACACACATTTACCGTTGAACTCTTCTTCCAGTAGATATAAATACATCATTTTCTATTCTGAATGCAACAGTTGTGCTGGGGATTCATCTCATTGTGCTTTACCAACTCTTGCTTCGAGAGGTTGTCAGAGTTCTTCGCTGCTGGGCCCCTTGCTCCTCCTTCATTTCATTGTTATACAAGACTACCCTGAAACAGCAGGGCATCACAAGAGGGCATCTGACTTTCAAACACTATTGTCCATGAGCTATATTTGACTTTTGTCCATGTCAAATACCTAATTCTACAGTTTACTGTACGTGGCACCATAAGTAAAGCCATGTGAGTAGGGAGACCAAGAAGTGCAACACAAATTATTTGCTTGAACTATTTCCAGTGAGGTTGATGGTTATTTTTTTTTTTTAATCATGGTTCATAAAAACGTATCTAAGAAGAAAGGGAGCAGTGGTCTGTAAAATGTATTGCCAGTACATGGTTTTATCTGCAATACTGACATGGTACTGCCTGATCTAGTATTCAGTGGGAAACAATTTCTCAGCAAGGAGTTACAGATTGCAGCGGGATTGCTGCCAGGGCAGAATGTCAGCTTAAGCAGCAGAGCCTTGAATCCAGCGTGGCTATCATGAATCCTTGCTGGAGGATACCCCATTAGGCTTTAAATTTTGAGGCACTGCAGAACTGCCAACTCTTTCTTAACTTACTTTCAATCATTCATTACTTTGTATGTCGCACTTCTTTAATCGTGAATCTCAGTAAAAAATTTATGAGCAACTCCACACAGCTATAAGAACATCCCTTACATTCTCCTCTTGAAGCTAATTTTATAACCCTCCATAAAAGAAGCTGGAAATGAGATCTTCTGTAAGGGAGTTCTGGATCATTTCATTATTACTGGAAAGACAACCAAGGGAAGAAGAGAGCATCTGAAGTATATTTTTGCCAGCCTTCCATCATACGGTGTCACATACTTGCTGACATCTACATTCTTCCATAAATTCAGCTATTTCTTTCCTTCTTTCCCTCTATTAAGTGACATCCCAAGGAAAAATCAGTGTCTGAACTTCTGTGGAACAGTTATATTTAATGCTGGCTTGTGATTCCATAAAAAGCTGAGGGGGTTTCCCCTTTGGATAATAAGAAAAAAATGTGGCTTTTGGGAGCACAAGGCTAGTGAGAAATAATGAATGTATGAATGCTTACCTCTTGTTTTGCTGAGAAAAAACAGTCTTCACTTTCTCAGACCAGGCCAGAAATCTAAGCTTATCAGAAGTCACGCATTCTGAACAAAGCTTTTTATCAAAAGCTTGACCTAATAACAATATTTGTAAAGGGGACTTCATGTTTTGGTTAGTTGGCAAACAGGTCAGAACCTATTAGTTCAGCCAGTGGTTCAGATAGGGCCTAGGTAATCAAAATGCACACTGTGTTCAAGAAAATGGAGTGACAGGACCACGACACTCTCAGCTTGGTGTAAATTTAACAGAACTAGGGGGCATAGCTAGCCTAAATATTTTGAAGACAGGTAAGTGCAGTGATTGTGAAATGTGCTGTCTACCAGCTATCCCCTAAGGAGAGGCAGCGTACCTCTAATTCCCCAGGCAGAAACAATTCCCCAGGCAGCAATAAACTTCAGCTCTGATTTATCAAAATCATTCCCAGGTGTCTCAGTTTTCACTGTATTACTACTGATACTGTCAAGACTGTCCATTACTGCTAAATCTTTGTTTCGTGTCAACCAGACCTGGGTGGTCCAAGGGGAATTGGATCTTTTCTAGGGGAATCCTGGGCATGACAGGATATAGCCTTAGGGAACAATTTTTATTCAGCTTTATGGGGAGAATATTTGCATCCAGGGAATTCAGGTGCTGTTAGAAAGTCTTGTGTTGAGTCCTGCCCAAATGCAGATGTCCAGGAACACAACAGCTGCAAATAGTGAATCACATTTCCAGTGACACCCATACGGGCCTTTTTCCCCTCTCAGTTTTGTTTTGTCATGTTTTAACCCCAGTCAGCAGCCCAGCCCGAGGCAGCCACTCCCTCACTGCCCCACCAGCAGGATCAGGGGGAGAATCAGAAGGGCAAAAGCTACAAAACTCTTGGGTTGAGATACAGAGAGTTTGATAGGGAAAGCAAAACCCACGCACACAAGCAAAGCAAAACAAGGAATGAATTCCCTGCTTCCCATGGCTGGGCAGGTGTTCAGCCATCCCCAGCAGAGCAGGGCCCCATCACATGGAACAGTGCCTTGGGAGGACAAACCCCATCACTCCAAATGTCACCCCTTCCTCCTTCTCCCTCCCACTTTATACACTGGAGCATGATGTCTTTTCATCTGGAATATCCCTTTGGGGTCACCTGTCCCAGGTGTGTCCCCCACTAATCTCTCATGCACCCCCAGTCCCCTCTGCAGCGTGGCCATACAAAAAGCAGGAGAGGCCTTGGCTCAGTGCAATCTCTCCTCAGCAATAACAAAAACATCTCTGTGTTATCCACCCTGTGCTCAGCACAAATCCCAACCACAGCCCCATACATGCCACTGTGAAGAAAACTAACTCTACCCCAGCCAAAACCAGCACAGAACCTCAGAATCAAAGTTGAGAAACATAAAAAGAGAAGATCAAAAAGAAAAAGCTCTTTCCAAAAGTTCAGCAGCTCAAAGGCCACTATGCAAGATGGCACTACCATTGCACTGCAGCTGTTCACTGGGAGTAAAGCAGAGGTACAGAATCTAAGTATGGGGATCATGTGTCTGTTCTTTCATCTCTGAGATACTCTTCACATTCCCAAATTAATATATGGTGCAATCACTGTGCTCTATCACACTGATTCCCCAGACATGCTTAAGGGATGGGGAATGTCAGATAAAGATAATATCATAGTAAAAGTTAATTGTTCAAACAGGATCAAAGCGAGAAATTTCCCGAGGATCCTTCAGATAGAGAGCATGAACTCAAAGTGTATAGCTGTAAAAATTACTCCCTTAGTAAAGCAGCCACACAGTCCAGGCAAAGGTCTCTTCATTTTCTCCCAAAAGATCCAGATAAAAGTACAAAGAAAAAAGAGGACATATAAAAGCAGCAAAATGCACTAAATGGAGCAGTCCCCTGTTCCAGGACTTGTTGTAACTTTTTACCCTGATGCTAATGCTCTGTGTTGCCAGGGAGCCAGAGAAAAGCAGACCTGTAAATGTATTGATTCCTCAAATTAAATTCCACAAAATTATTACCAGCAGAACAAGCAGTAATAATATTTAGTCTGCTCCACTTCTTTCCACCAGAGAAGATAGTGCAGGGAAAGCCTTGAAAATACATTGCTGGCTGGTATATATCTGGAAAACAGGCCTTCTATCTTGCACACAGGTGTGCATTCCCCTGGGAGGCAGCTCCAAGTGATGCCAGTCTTAATGGTGAACCAGTATTTTGTGCTCCCTGCCTTCTTGTGTGTCTTGTTGTGGCCATAACTTTGACATGGCTCTTGGTTACCTTCTGTTCTTCTTTGTTTTGTAAAAATTATATAAGTTTCTCTATAGCAACTTTGATTAAAGCAAAAATGCAGGAAGTTTTTGCTGTTATGAAGCCTCCTGCTATTGTCCATGAAATAAAGGACTCACCAAGGCAAATTTACAAGCAATTTTAAAATAGATATTTCTGTGCATATCTGTTGTATAATAGATAATATATCCATTATGTAGCAGATATACATATGTATGCCTATTATAAAAAGCCAAGCTTTTCAGGAGAGAGAGCATATTTTATTAGCCAGCTGATACAGTTTGTGAAAGTCAGGTAAGATCATGCAGTCCCTTCATCAAGCCAGAGAGAAGCACCAAGCTCCATGCCAAACAGATGTTGGAAAAGACACCTGCCCACACCACTCTTCCTGCTGCCACATGGGCAGTAATATGTCTTGCATTGGATTGAAAGTTGCTCCAAATCAAAAGTGACATTTTATCACACATTAACATTTTGGAGTAAAGCAGGAAAAAAAGTGAAATGCATTCAGCATTTTCCTCTATGCTCTTGTTAGGTGCTTCCAAATATGAAATACCTGAATCAGAGACTACATATAACACCATGGTTGTTTGTCCACAGCCATAAGAAAGAAAAGCAAATATTCTACTGAGAAAAAAATTATTACTTCAGAAGACATGATCCATCCCAGTAGCCACAAAAAAAAAGGGGGAAATACTCAGCACATTGAAGGTTGGGTATTAAAAATATTTCACCATTATTTTTCTGGTAAAGAAAGAAGGAGCTTTCTTTTCAAACTGGAATTAAAACTGTACGTAAGTGTTTCTAGACTAAAATATCCTGAAACCCCGTAATAATAATTTAAAAAAAAAAAAAAACTCATGGAAACACAGAGGCATATTCTAGGAAGAAAACTGTGTTCTGCCCCTTGTAGTAGGCAGTACAAAACCATGCAAGAGAAAATCTCCTACTTAGTCTATCATTTCTAAAACAGATTTTCAGTACTGATCACACACTCATGCATCTCAGCCCCTCCAGCAGATTTAACAGATGAAGTGTCTGTGCCCCCTTCCCATCCTTACTGAGGAGGCAGGCAGGGTATATTGGAGGAGCCATGAGAGAATAGGGGCAATGTTCTACCTGGAATAACCTTGCCCTGGACATGCAGAGTCTGCTCAGGTTTTGGGAGTGGTTCTTCACCACAAACCATCTGTAAGCAGCTGTTCTGTGCCTAGAGCAGTGGCTGTGCTTCCAGCTCCTGTTGTAACTTGTGTGAACTCTCCTACAGAGCCCATTAAGCCACCTGGCTGAGGTGGTAAAACAAAAGAAATTTCCATCATTTATTAGAAGACATAATTGTAAAACTGAAATTAAGGACTTGGGGGGATTATAGAAAATCCTCCAGCTGGTTGAAAAAAAAACAAAACCAACTATTAGTCCATTAGGAAGGGCTGCAAAGATTGCTATTTCAGCTAGTTTTCCTGTATAACTCATAAATATTGCCTGTCAAATCCCAAACTCTTTACCCAGACAAACTCCTGCTGAGCAAATGGAATTTTGCCTGAGGAAGGACTGCATAAGGTCTTCTGCAGTTAACTCTCTGAGCCTGGCAGTGAAGGGCTCATTGTCATGGTAATGCTGCCTGTTATCACTGAATCTGACGAGGTGTTATGAATTTTACATACACTGTCCATGAGCTTTTGTTTAAACTGGGAATCCACCCTTCACCAAACACACACTGTGCATAGTGCAGTGCTCAAATCTGTGTCTGCCCCACAGACACCTGTAACTTGTGCATGATCTTCCATCATTATTGTGCCAGGTAGGGATACAAATACAAGTGCTTTTTTTGGTGACTCTCAAGCTTTCTTCAATTTGTGGTTCTCCTTAAAACAGAACACTATTGACAATAACTTTACTGTCCTTAACTGTCTTTTTTTGCTGATCAGACAGCTGAAAAGCATTGCTGTCTGAAACTTTTCTTTTAAGTACTAAAGCTGCAGACACATGTACTTCACAGGCTACGTACTTTTTATAAATTTGGCAACAAAAGGCAAGATTCTGATTTTCTTACTTGCCCTTTGACAGGAAGATTTTCTGTGGGCCTACTGCTGCAAGGGTGTACCATAAGATAAATAAGAGTATTATCATGTAACTTTAAAACACTTGTCTGTATCACTACTGTATGCACAAGTGTCTGTAGTAGTCCTGGAGCACTGCAGGTCCTTGAAATTGTCCTTACCTGGATTTCACTGGTACTGGGTAACTTCCCATTATTATTCCTCATAAATGAATTACACAGATTGTGTTTACCCTCTGTTGGAGGCACAGCACTGTGTGTTATTGTTATGTCTAATGTCAGCGTTTGCTCAGGACAGAACCAGACAAAAACAAATTGGCTGAGATTAACCTAACACACTTGAACTTCACAGGCCCACGTGAGTGCCAGAAGTAGTAAATCATGAAAGAAAGTAAATTGAAACATTTTGTTTGCAAAAAAATTCAGCTTAGGTGCTCTGAGAGAACTCAGTTCCCATTTCAGCCATGAAAGAGGTGTCTCGATCAGATGTCAATTCAGTTAAATGCATGAAAGCCCAATTCAATTCTTTTGTAAGACAAGAATAAGCAGATATTACTTGGATGATCTAATATCATTTCAATGGGCTTGATGCAAAATCCTGAACAGAGTGACCTCTGACACCTTGAAGCCAAACATCTGAATCACGAGGATGAGGTCTGCTCACCTTTTCTGTGTATTTTGCAGGCATAGGGCTGTTTTCTGCACTGATCTAGTGCACTGAGGACAGCAGTAAAGCAGCAGTGTCTGTTAGAACACAGTCACACTATTCTCTTTCTTAAAAGGAAGTGTGAATATTTCAAAATAGAAGGCCTGAACTTATACTTAGGAACCCAAATGAGTGACTTGATTTCAAAATGAATTGGACATTTGAAAGTTCTCACTCAGCTGTTGCTATTAAGCATCCTAGAAAATAAAGCCACTAATTTGTGTACAAACTAACTACACATACAATATACAGGTGAACATATATATGTATTTAGTCATCCTTATATGTTCTTTTTGTCTTCACCCAGCAAAAGGGACATGTCAGAGAAGATGCAGGAGAAAGCAAGAGCTCAAGAAATGGCAAATGCGAAGGATGAGTTCCATGTAACACAGGTGACAGTCTGGATCCCTGGATGCACCACGCTTTATTCATAGAATCATAGAATATGCTGAGTTGGAAGAGACCCATCAAAATCATTAAGTCCAACTCCTGGCCCTGCATAGGACACCCCAAGAGTCACACCGTGGGCCTGAGAGCATTGTCCAAAGGCTTCTTGAGCTCTGTCAGCCTTGGTGCTGTGAGCACTGCCCTGGGCAGCCTGTTTCAGCACTCAAACACCCTGTGGGGGTGCTTTTCCTGATATCCAACCTAAACCTCCCTGGCACAACTCCAGGCCATTCCCTCAGGTCCTGTCACTGTCACCACAGCGAAGAGATCAGTGCCTGACCCTCCTCTTCCCCTCACAAGGAAGTTGTAACTACAATGAGGCCTCCCTTCAGCCTCCTCCAGGCTGGACAGACCAAATGCCCTCAGCCACTCCTCATATGGCTTCCCCTCAAGGGCCTTCACCACCCTCATTGCCCTCCTTGGGATTCTCTCTGACAGCTTAATGTCCTTTTTATACTGTGGTGCCCAAAACTGCCCCTGGGTGAGGCCGCCCCAGTGCAGAGCAGATGGACAGTAAAGAACTGAGTGTATTCTGGTGTGAGCACATCCCCATTTGCTCATTCCTAAGGATCTGGCCTATATTGCATGTCCTCCCTCTTTGCAGTGTGCATGACAATGAGTTTGCAAAATTCCTGTGTAAGCTGATTTTATAACAGTGGCTTCTTACATACACAGCACCTACACGAGAGGTACCTGGAGTCAGATTCCTGCCTCTGTGTTTAGATGCCAGTGATGTAGGCCCCTACCTGTGAGATAGATATGCACATACCCATGTCAGCCAGTGATGTCAGCCAGTGAAGTCATGGTCAATTCAGTCAGTAGACTATAGAAAGCAATCAATCAGACCAAAGATAGGGGTGGGCTTTAGGATCAAATGAATCAGTTTCTGACCTCCACTCCTCAGGCAGACCCTACACACAAGGCACGCATCACTTCCAAGGTTTCCCTGCTTGACCTTACTCCCATCTTCATTTAGTTGTCAGAAATCTTTGTGAAAAGTCAGCCATCTTCTTCTTGAAGTCTTGTTCTCTTGACTTTTGCTTTCCTGTTTCTCTTTGTGAGTCTCGGACATCCTTGCAGACCGATCCCCTTGTCTGACCTCCACTTTTCTCACAGAGCACTGTTGCAATCACATTCTGTTCTCTCTGGTTACCATATTTCTCACTTGTTTTGCTTGCAAATGCAAGCATAAGAATCATCTGGGGTGTATACAAAACACGGTGTTACCCTTTTAGTCTGCAGCTCTCACTCTAGCTAACCCAAAAGTTTGTCAGGTTCTTTGCAGACAACATCATCTTCAGTCCAAGCTGTCTCTGGGCTCTTCTGTTCAAGTCCTTAAAAATGTCAAGGATATTCTTTTCAACAGTATATAGTAAAACTAGACCCTGATCTATGGCATGTGTACCCATCAGGAATTTTCACTATATATCAGCACATATCATGTCATATTTTCACTATATATCAGCAAACAGTGAGAGCTCAGCCCTGATCCCCACTTTTAAAGTAAAGGACAGCGTACAAAAATAACAGAAGGCCAAATTTTCTTACCATGTCTTTTCCAGTAATGAACTTCATAGGGAGCAATGCTACTTTTCTAAATTAATGCTGGCTACTCTACAGAATAATTATGCAGCCTGCAGAAGGATGCAGAGCTTGTAAAAAAACTGCTGCCCATACTGGTGTGCTTTTTCTAAAGTGTGTGTTCATTCAATATTTATTTGGATATAAAAGACAGAATTTACCCTTATTTTAATGTGGTGTGTGTCTGGTTTTCTTGTTTCAACAAGCATTTGGAAGATATAATTTTCCACTTTTTTTGAGGGCTTTAGAAAAAAATGTATACATCCCCCACCAAATCTGAATATATTCTTCTCAGTCCTATCTCTCCTCTGTGAGTCCAGTGTATTTTGAGGGACACTTTAACAACAAAACCAGATTGTTTTATATATACAGATGAGGGGGGGAAAGGTGTTAAAATAATTCATTTGGAATGTCCTGTGGCCATAACTCTTAATTCTTCATTCTCTGTAATATTCTCCTTCTAAAGCCTGTTCTCATCAATAATGCTGTGGTGAACTGGCTCTGAGCCAAACTGGGAAACAGCACTTATTTCTCTAAGTCGTTTCCTTTTCCTAGGTTCCATCACAGTGATGGATGTATGTCCAGAACAGTCGTAGATGGGGAGGGCAAATGATAGGGTGTGTTGGCCTCCTGCTAAAAATATTCCTGTTAATAGTGTAGCAGCAAGAGCACCTGCATTAGGATGTTATACCAAAGGACACACTGACAAATCCATACGATCTTTCCCTTGTGGTGTCAGTACTTTACATATGTACTTTCCATAAGCCTTGCTGCAATGGTCAAGTTTCTGTACAATTATTTATAAAATGCCCTTTCAAACAATATCACCTCTGATTTGAAATTTTACTGGAATCCTGTTAGCTTGCTGGTTAGTGTGAGTTCTCACAAAAACTCTTAACAAATGCACCAAATTAAAACATTTGACATGGCAACTTCTCTGTGAAACCCACAGATTCTGCAATCTGCAGATTCTTCTCTCTACTACCCTTAGGACTTGGCAGCTTTATTACATGGTGCTGCTCAGCTGTTTCATTGTCCTTGATGAAAAATGGAAAGCAAAGAATTACTGAACAAGGAAGGCAATTGAAAAAGGTTTTATTCTATTATCTCTCTGCTAACAAAAGTCCACATTTTCCATATACCTCAATTACACATTTGCTATATACACTGCCCTAATCATTGCTTCAGTAATTTACTTCATCTCTGTATTACAAGTAAATTGTTTCTGTAGAAATGTTGTAAACACATTTATTTTCACTCATGCCTATTTTCACTTCCACCTGTTTTCACTTCAGAAACGTTAAATGACAAGACTGAACAGTTAACGTGTCAATTTTAAACATCAGAGAATGTTAATATGTATAATTCAATTTGTAGGTGCTGTGACAATGTTTTCCTACAGAAATATTAATAAATTAAAAAGGAGGGGCAAAATTAATTCCTGATTCAGCTGCTTCTGAGGACAGCTACTCAAAGCAGTGAAATTCAGTGGACCCAGAAGAGGAGGACCCTCAGTGACGGGCAGTGATTCACCAGTGCTGTGGATCAAACCGTGTCCTTGCTCCAGTCCTGACGACTGGGGAAGGACAAATGCTGTCAACAGTGCCTCGCAGGCCATCTGCTTGCACACCTCAGGTGCAGGAGGACTGCTGCAAGGCATCTCATTTGCTGGGCAGCGAGGTAACATATGGAGCCCTCACATCAGCACCTGTCCAAAATAAACCTGCAGCCACACCTCCGTGCCACCAGGCGCCTTTCCTGCCCTTTGCTCGGCAGGTGCAGGTGCAGGCAGGGGGTTGGGACGTGCTAAAGCAGGTGCTGCTCAGAGCTCAGGCCTCCCTGCACCAGGGTGTGCCTGCCCAGCCAAGCCTCACCTGCCAGCACGCAGCTGGGCGCTCTCTCACAGCCCCTACCCAGAGGTGACAGGAAACACCACAGGTGTAGTGAGATCAGCTGCATGCTAGGCTGGGATAATCCACTGGTCTCTGCTCTTGATCCTTTAGAGATATCACGAGCTGAGCTGCAAAGAAAATGGATAGCAGCAATGGGTGCTGACAGCACTTTCTCAGACTCTCCAGATCTCCTGTTTCAGTCACTGGCCCCTTCATACCAGGAATAAACACCAGGGCATTGTGAGAGACAGGTGGCACAGAGATTAACCTGCAGGAAAGTCTGTAGGTGAGTAGATTGCAAAATAACTGAAAGTAAATATTGGCTTAATATCTATATAAACATATGTCTCTCCCTTCCTTTCCAAGCCCTGCGGGAGAGACAGGCAGTCTGAAACCAGTCTCCATGGCAGTGCGGCTGAGACGCTGCCCTGGTGTCATTCCAACCCCCTCATTGTTAATCAATAGCAGAGATGGAAAAGTTAACAGCAGAGAGACAGAGAAACAGAGCTCAACCCATAAGCAAAACCTGCTTCCAAGAACCATGTAGTGACTGCATCTTAAAAATCGAGAAGGGGCTGTCTAAATCCATTAAGGCACTTAGCATACATGTGTGTAACAGACCTGTCATTTTGGGTTAGGGAGAAAAGATAACAAGACACCCTACACACTGAGAATATATATGAAATTACAAACAGTTTAAGTCAGACTGTGCAGTTCATGTCCTGTCAACTTCTCCATTTAACATCCATTTTCAAGATGTTATTATTCAACTGATAAACTTGTCCTGAGCTAAGTCGTGCCACAGAAGGTTTTGGAAAAGGGCAGGCAAGTAATCTTTCATTATTCCTTTCTTCACAAGCATTTGAAAACAATTGTGAAGCCATTTTAAACTCTGATAGTGCAAGAGGATAGCTATTTTACAGTAATTGGGTAAGGGTTAACAAAGCTAGGATGTGGACAACAATATGAAGACCTAAAACAATGAGGCAGTATGAAATGCAAGTAAACATTTAGATTGGAGACTGCAGTTTTACAGCCAAAATAGATTTCTATATATTGACAAAAGTAATGGTAATGGCAATAAAAAAGTGGGCATAGATTAAAAATATCACCCATAAACAGAGAAACTGGCTTGTGGGGGGGGGGGGGGGGCTTTTTTTGTTT
>VZRZ01006347.1:456225-541338 GCA_013398175.1 Climacteris rufus | reverse complement strand
GGGGGGGTGTCTATTTTCTGCTTTTTACTTTTAAAATAAATTCACTTTGGGTGTAGCTCTTCAGAAAATGTTAGAGATTCTTCAGGAATTAATTTGGTTACTGCTATGCTGCTAAGCTTGCTCAGATCCACCGTTGACCCTGTGGGTATTTGGGAAGTAATGAAAATTTGCGTTCAGTGAGTTTTGCTGTGCTCCTCTGAAACAACTTGTATTTTCTTCAGATTGGTGTGCTAGGAATGGAGAATATCTCTTCATGAATGGGATCAAAAATGGGTAGTACCCCTTTTGCATTTTAGTGGAAATGTGCCACTTAACTCATGAAATTACTCTGGGTAATTTATTATACTACACTGTCACTCTCATGTAGGCAACCAAAAGTTGGAAATATACAGTCACCACTCAGCAGGCAAGGTAATGCAAACTACCAGGCTCAGAGAGCAGACAGAAGTGAAATTGCTGTCTAAACAAGCTTTCCTTGAAGAACTACGGGTGCATATCTATGCTTTTTGAGTGCTATGTCTGCAGGAGTCCTGATTCCTCTGGGCAGAAACCACAAATACTCTATCCTTAAATGCATTCCCTTGTGGATCCAGACTTTACACCCAAAGCTCTCACCTCACTTGGTCTCATTACAGACCCATTTTAAAGGCTTGTTCAGATTGATGGGGATTGTACTTGAGCACAAACACAAAGGCTGTGGCATGGCTCTTCCACAGGAGTTGCAGGTCAATGTTACTGCTCGTGCTGTTTCCAAGAGCAACAGAAACCCGCAGGTATCCCACGAAAGATCATACAAAGGAGTATCATCTGTCAAAGAACAGTGACAGAAAAATAATGCTTCTATTCCTATTGCCAGTCTTTGGAAACAGAGGGGAAACAACGTCACTGATGCTGCTCAGCCTGAAAAGAAAAGCCATTCAAGTTTTAACATCAGGACAAAAAAAGCTCATAGTTGAGGAAAGGTATGGTTTAAAGCAAAGTTCTGAGAACATTTTTATGTACATAATGCTTGGTAGGAAAAACTGGAAAAGCTTAATAGAAAGTTAATGGTGTACTAGTACATAACCTTACAGCTGTTAGTAAAAAAACCACTACCACATTTCTCTAGAATCCACTTTCCATTTTCTATTTTAGGGTTTTCAGAGTTCTTCTGCCTTCAGTGTTTTAACTCACTTTTCAAAAGATACCTATTCTCTCCAGCGTATTTTTTTCCAGTCTTCCTCTATGTTTCTTTAACAGACTCCCTGGCCAGTTTAAGATTTTACTCCTTTCATTCTCTCATTTAGTAAGTCTCTCTTTCCCCCTAAATTTTCCTCTTTTCTGCTCTTTTTTCCTTCCAGCTATCACAATAGCACTAGTCCACAAGCAATCCATAGTTCCTCTTTCTTGCCTCTGTTGCCTCCCCATAAGAACAGAGTATCTTGTTCAGCTAAATTGATTTTCTCAGTGTTCCATCATATTTACTGAAATTTTTGCCCTTACATGGAACTAAGACTGGGCCATCCATAATGTACCCTGACAGTAGCTGGCCTCTGGGTCTTTAAGGAGCCTGTCAAGCACTCTTCATTCTTAGATTATGTGCTTTGCATTGATTTGAAGTCACTGGTGTTCCACAGAAGAGGACCAGCAGGGTGAGGGTGACTGCAGCTGTTCAGGACAATCATTTCTACAGTAGATTAAGTGCTGTACTTTATATGCAGCATGATTAACAGGATCAGAGATGCCAGAATCAGAGATGCTGGCAGATAGGTCTGGAGGTTGACTTCCTATTTTGACAAAAGCTTTGTAGAGACCTGCTATCAAATTATTTCACAAAATATCAAGTGGGCAGTACATATATCTAACTTACTTCTGTCCTCTCTGAGCTGTGTAAAAGCTGAGAGCTCTTTCCTGCAGGGAAGAATTCATAGTCATATAGTGGTTTGGGTTGAAGGGACCTTAAAGATCATCTTGTTCCAACCCCTGCCATGGGCAGAGACATCTTCCACTAGACCAGGTCACTCAGAGCCTCATCCAACCTGGCCCTGAACACCTCCAGAGACAGGGAGTCCATGATCTTTCTGGACAACCTGTTCCAATGCCAGAACACACTTATAGTAAAGAATTACTTCCTAATAACTAATCTAAAGCTCTTAATATAGAGTCCCCTCAGGTACTGGAAGAGGCTCTAAGTTCTTTCCAGATACTCTTCAGGTTGAGCAACCCCAACTCTCTCCCTCTGCCTTCACAGGAAACATTATTTTGTCATAAGAAAGAAATTACCATTCTGCACCACAATATAACAGCACTGAGAAGGGTCAACAAGTGAAACAATAGTGAGATGGTCCCTAAACTACTCCACAAGACTGTGTTGACTACCCTGCTTTATGTTGCCAAAATAAAAGCTGTTTCCCTACCCACATCTGAGAGCTCTTGAGCACCACGGCTCTGTGTGCCCCTGTTGCCTGTGTGTGACATAAGAGTGATAAATGGCCCTGTCACCCAAATCTTTTCCCTTAGTTTTGTTTCCTTCTGGTATGCCATCCAGAAGGAATCATACCCTGAGGGAAGTGAATGGGAAAAAGTGCATCAAGTCAGAGGGCAGCTATAGTGTTAACAATCTCTTTTCCTCATAGTGTTCTTGCCTGGCTTGAGCTTCCCAGCAACAGTTCTTGAAATGCAGCAGCAACCACAGTTTATCACAGAGGGTGATAGTAAGACTGTCTTGGTTTTTTTTTTTTTGTTTGTTTGTTTGTTTTTAACCAAGGGTAAGAATAACTCTTATTTCTGACTGAGGTCAGCTGTATTTCTAACCTCTGCAGAATGCTTGCACTAAAATATTTACATAGGTAACAATTACTAGACCAAAGCTCATTATGCTATGACATAGTATAATAGATCTTGATTTTACATATACAGAATCAGATTCTTTATATGTATAAAATCAAAAAAGCACTCTTTTAACTGCTTTAACTGGGTAAATTTACAGCACATTATTTGTTTTTTTCCCCCAACTGTTTAGTTCTCAAAACTCTGCATCCAACAGTCTGTATGGGGGAGGTCAGTACAAATTTAACAATTCTACATTTACAGCAGAATAAAAGAAAAAATTGAGAACTTGAGTGCACTGAAAAACACATACAATATTTGTGATACACTTTTACTCAAGTTGAAGGACTTCACTGCCACAAGCTACTACAAAACCTCCCCAGAACAGGAAGGACAGGGACCTGTTGGAATGAGTCCAGAGGGGGACACCAACAGGATCAGAGGGATGGAGCACCTCTCCTGTGAGGAAGGACTGAGAGAATTGTGATCGTTGAGCCTGGAACAGAGAAGACTTTGTGGTGACCTCATTGTGGCCTTCCAGTACCTGAAGGGAGGCCACAGGGAAAACAGGGAGAGACCCTTTACAAGGGCCTGGAGTGGCAGGACAGGGGGGAGGGGTTTCAAACTGAAAGAACAGGTTTAGATCAGATATTAGGAAGAAATTGTTTACTGTGAGGGTGATGAGGCACTGGAACAGAGAAGTTGTGGATGCCCCATCCCTGGAAGTGTTCAAGTCCAGGCTGGATGGGGATCTGAGCAACCTGGTCTAGTGGAGGGTGTCCCGTCCCATGGCAGGAGGGGTTGGAGCCAGGTGATCATTCAGGTCCCTCCCAACCCAAACCATTCTATGCTTCTGTGGTTCATTGGACAGTTCATCACATGGTGGACTCTACCAGGAGTTCAGCTTTAGATTAGGGTAGCATCAGTAGCAACAGCTTCTTCACAGCCAGAATCATTACCCCAGTACTACACTGATCTTGTGTACACACCAAGCAGCCACCTGAAGCTGGACTCAAACAGGCCAGAACTGGTGCTGGCATGAAGTGAAGAAATGTCAGGGAGCTATCCAGGAAAACTGGATTTGCCCTTTACCTCATTTATGGGCCAGTGGGGAACATGTGCATGTCAGGCCAGCTACTGCACAGGAGCACATCAATAGCAACCGTGGCAAGAAATGCCTCCCTCCATCTTTAAGCCAAAAACTCTGTGTCATTTCCTCTTGGACCAGAGCCTTGCTACCATGATTCATGCTCTGCTTGGTTACTACAACCCACTGCATCTGGAGCTGCACAGATGCAGAATAAAAAAGTTACAAAACCAGACACATTCATGAGAATCCTGACTGAGGAATAACTTCATCTACGAGACTGGGGTGAGACATTCTGGTACATTGAAAATGCAATTTCAAACAAAGTCTTGGCACATGTCCAGCCATTTGTTTCTTGAGCAGTTCATACTGGAACCATGGAGAAGTAAGGGGAATGTCATTTATGTCATCGACAAAGTCATTAACAAAATGGGTGAACATATTTAACATTAATCTCATCTTTACATCCATTGTCTAGATATACCAGTGGGAAAAGCGCAGACAGATGGAAGTTAGAAATCTGCTTCTCTCATGTGAGGGAGTGTGCACTGCACAGCAATCTAGAGCTTAAGGTGCACTTCTCCATAAACAATAAATTCATTTAAGCAACAGCATTTTGGATACCACTGTCTTTGACTCATCTAGTAGATCTGAGTCCAGTTGAATTGCTCTGCAGACTGGGGAAATCTTAATTTTATCAGCTTCATTAATCACTACCAGCTTTCCTCACTTGACTCCAGAGTCAACCAATTTCCATTCTTTGGACATGAACCCATTCAGCAGCAATGTGAAATAATGGGTGGAGGGTTCTTCTGCTGCAGTGCCTGGCTGTGAGGAAGCGTTAGTCATCTAAAGTCTGACAAAAGACTTAACAAGAGAGCTGATGTCCAGTTATTCAGAGGAGAAGACAGAGTACAGCCTGTTTCAAATGAAGCAGTGTCTTCCAGGCAAACTGATCCCACTTCCTGTCATTTTCATGTAGTAGCTATGTTACTTTGCAAAAGTTATGGCTTGAAGCTGCACAAGCCAGGTATAAATTAATAAATTGCTATGGCAAACGTAGCAGTAGCTACAGAGGATGATGTAAAGTGGATGTATTTGTATGTACCTAAGACGTTCAACTTAGTAGATGTCAATACATGTGTGCATTCTGACAGGGTTTCACCCAATGTTCTTATTCTAATGTCAGGCCAGGCAGAACCATTCTGTATTGTCGCAGTAACAACACGAAGGAAGAAAGAGACGAGGGACACCTGTCAGTAGCAAGGAGGAAAGAGAAGGAAGGGGTGAGCAAGACCCACCTTGTTTATTATATATACATTTAGAGATCACTGTCCATTGGAGGCAATGAGTTCATCTCCCCTCAATCACAGTGGTCAAAGGAAATGTCCACCAAACTTCTGTGTCCAGGAGGCAGGAATGTAAATGATAAGATACTGTTACAATAACATGGCTATGTTTACATAGAAGAATGTGAGAAACTAGCTACAAAAGAATGATAACATCTAGAACTACAAAAGTCAGGGCAACACTATATGAATGTTATTCATCAGTGTCAGTCAAACCAGTCATAATCAGAGTTTAGCATTTTCTTTAAAATACATTTTCCTGTTATGAAGCTCATGTCTAATCAAATATAATGGAAAAGTAATCCCCAAGCACTGCCATTGCAGATTTAGGTGATGTTTGAAGAAGGACAGCCATTAAAATGAAGCAACTGGGTTTAATTGTCTCTAGTCATTCAGCATGGAAAGCCATATCAAAATATCTGACACTGACTATCTCAATTTATTTCCTGAGTTTAAATATGATTCACAGTACTGAAAAATCTGGTGATTTACAACCAAGGTTGATTTTGTCAACTCTACTACACCGTTTTGGGTGGGTGGGGGGAGGGTAGAGGGAAGGGGAGGTGGAGGAAAGCAGAGAGTGAGAGACAAAAGTTATATAAATAGTCAGTCTAAGAATCTGTATTAAATCTGGCTAAGTAGGTTCACAAACCATACTACTGGCAGACAGAGTATAAAACCTTCAGAAATGTTGAGTCTAGATGTAAGTTGCCAAATGCCTAGGCACTTTGAAAAACAGGATGTAGGCTCCCAGCTGACTGCACTGAGTGTCTTACACCTAATTTGTGTGTACTTCCCTTCCCACTCAACGCCAGCGCCCGCAGAGTAGAAATTTACAAAAGGATGAAGCACCTAAGCCCAAACCCCTGATCACCACTTTCTAATTTTAAGCAAAGTTCTTCCTCACTGTTACTTGTGCAGAAAGATATCTACATATTAAGAGACCTGCACTGTGTCTTTGGTGAGGCTTAAACAAGAACAGCTTCAGTGGTGCAGCTCAGGGAGAAGGCCTAACAAGGCCTTTCACTCCTCTGAATTCACCCTACACATTTTCTTCCCCCATTCCTGTATCTGCAGCACTCTCACACAATATCCCACTTTCTGATAGCTAATTCTGAAACAAACTTCTGGTCACAAGCTCCAGCACTGCTCTCTGACAGCCCACAGACTGGGCTTGTGGATCAAAGCCAACTGTACTGCTGCTGGAATAACCTTTATGAAGAAAATCAATCTTGTATAAGCAGAGAAGAGCTATGACTCCTATACCTTCAGACCTTGTACTTTTCATTCTTGTCTTTCTCTTGGCTAACCTGAATCCAGGGTTTGGTTGTATCCCTTGATTCTGCTGGCCATCAGCCAAGGAGAACATCAACCACAAAAAAAACAGAAGACCCTGTGATCCTACCAAAACCTGGTGAGAGTTGCTATGGTGAATTTCTCAAATTTTAAAGATGAGTGTACTGTAGTGGCCAAGCACAGTGAGCATGAGATGACCACCTAGGCTATGTGCAATAAGAGCCTGCACTTGCATATTTGAGCAATGGTTACGCTACAAGTTAATTAGCTGGTTACTGCCCTGATAATGAGGCTTCCTTCAGCCTCATTCTGGAAAAAGAAATAGGAAAAATAAAAATAGTCTTATCTGGGACTATCTTGACTCTCCAAGGAATGTTCAGACAATAATATTAAAGTAAGGTGTCCACCAGGAAAAATTTTTGGGACAGTTGCTTCTCTATTGTTCCCCTTGCCAAACAAGCCATCCCTGAGGACTCATTTATGAGCTGTCTGAACTATGTTCCACATCCAGAGGTGTCTAACACTGTGGATGAAACATGGGGTGTCCATCCTCTATTGTTTCACCAGGAGTCAGCTGGTACAGCCCCTCCCTCAGCCCAGGGCACACAGCGCTGCCTTTTCTGCCTGAGGGATGCAACACCTGGACAAAGTCTAAATTTCCCCCTGCTGTGGCAGGCTGGAAAGCAGAGATTTCTGTGCATTGCTGATTGGGATTCATGCTACTGAGGGTGAAAACAATCCTATCAATCTAAATATAAAATTAATATTTAGAGACATTCTTAGGATAGGTAAGGAAAGGTTATCAGGTTTTGGCAGATTTTACAGCTCTATGCATGGTAGGTTTTCCCAGAGAGTTATCTCTCAGACCACTCCAGCAAAAATAAACTTATTCATGTTCTTACTCTAAACCCCAACTTTTAAAGAACTTCAGATTTTCTCATGTTGTGGAGAAGAGATATATCTCCCACAGACAGACCTTAGTGTCCTACTGAAAGCAAGCATGTGTCTTAGGAAAACCTTTGTCCAAAGTCTTTGGTGTCTGTGGCTTATTAACTTTTTCTCTGTAGATGGAGAAAATAGGAGCTGAAGATTTACATTAAATGTACATTTGAAAACAAAGCTTTACAAATTACAGTACATAACTACTCTATATCTGGAAGGAATACTGACATTCCTTCCTCTTTTAATTCTTTTCCCCTTCAATTTGCTCAAAAAACTCCTCAAAAGCAGGGCTAGTCAAAGCATCCATCAAATGATGGGAGCAGGGGGCATGCCAAGGGAATAATATCTTGTGCAAATGTTTTAATTTAGTCATCACTTCTTGAAGTTCTTTATTCCAATGAAACCACGGAGAATGAAAAATTTTTCTCAGGTTTTGTGTGTTGAAAACAGGCTTTGTTTCTTTGGCTTTTTGTATTTAAATTATAAAACAGAAACATTTCAGCAGAAAACATCTTGCCAACAGTAAAATCTTTTTGTGGAAAGTCAGTTTCCAAGAAAGAATGTTGATTTTTTGACTGGCCTTTCTTAGCATTGATCTTTCCCTAACAGTGTGGAACTTAATGTCAGTGAATTAACACATAGAAGAAAATTACTTTCTTTTCTCACTGCAGTAATCACTAGGCCAGCTTGTCTCAAACAATATGAGGGACACCATTTAATTTAGACCAGAATTGATTTAGTCCACAGTAAGGCTGATGAATAAACTGTTGACAATAGAAACACTGAAACTGAGCTAAAACAAAAGAACTTAACACATACAAAAAAAAATCAAGTCTGGAAGGACATTCAAACTTGAGGAGGTTGAATGAATTTAGTTATGGTTATCCACTTAAAATCTGGTTAAAAGGCTCATAATGAAAAGGAATACAATACTGCTCATTTAGTTCCCATCAGCAAAACTGTCATTTTACCACTTCATTGCTCTGTCAGGTTATGTCATATTCCTCTCACTTCAGGTCTTCCCAGTTAAATTAATATTTTAATGCTTCTTAGCAGTCATTGTCCCACCAACAATACATACCTAAGCACCAGTCAGACCATGCACATAATTAACTAATTAGATACAACAGGACTATTTGCCAGCAGAAAAAAAGAATAGCATGTAAACCCTTGAATCACTACAGGGTTTAGTGGATTTGAAAATAAATGCACAAACTGAAAACAAAAGTCTGCTTATCACTTGTATTCCCCACAGAAGCAGTTGTGTAAGGTCAGAGTGAAACCTTGGCTCTGCCTTCCTGGCACACTGAGCTGAAGTCCAGCTGAACAGGCACAGTTGGTGTTTTTCTGCTGAGTTCTTGCAAAAATTTGATCCTCTCAGATAGCAGCATGAAGGAATCTGACTCATATTCATAAAGCTCCTGAGGTGCTCCGGGGTGAAGGCAGTAACATGACTCTGTTTGCTTCAAACATACAAGAGAAGTAGGAGAAAAACACATATACCACAATATCAAATGAGTGGTCCTATTCTTAAGCATTCTACAGCCATGAGTAGACTGGAAACAAACAAACAACAGAAAAAAATGTGGCCATGCATTATTTAAGTAAGAAGCAGCAAAGACTTAACACTCACCAGTGATTGCCTGTGACAGGAGATGGGCTCAGAGCCAGACATGCACACATCTGCCTTCCCTGCCAGGGAAATATGCCTAGTTGGAAGTTTGCTGCTAATCTCTTCAGCAGGGTATGTAGAGTTGTGGTGTAGGCCTGGAAGAGTAGCTATGGAAGATTTTAACAAGTGAGAAGCTGGTTGCAATGAGGAGGTTTCTGTCGAGCTGAAGTTTCTAACCTAATCAAAACTTCTACGTTTTCCTGAGCATCTTGACATCTTTTTTAATACTGGAGAAGGGAAATAGAAGTCACCTGTACTGGATAGCCAGTGTGAACACTTCATTCCAACAAAATCACGCAGGAATTCAGGAGAAGTTGGCCAAGAGAGGAGCCACAGTGTTTCAAATACCAGGGGCAACACCAGCAGAGAGGCTACAGACCAGCTGTAGACCAAAATACTGGCCACAGAGTAGTCACTGAGCAACACTGTGCTTCAGCACAGAGGGCTAGAAAGGTCACTTCAGCAGACATCCCACATTCTGCTTCCCCACAGCCCCAGCCTTCAGGTGTGGTGTGGGTAAAGCTGATTTCACTTCACAAGGACACAGAGCTTCAGCTCAGCCACAGACTGGATGGGATGGTGATCATTCCCTGCAGGTGTTATTGAACCATCTTGGCCTTTGTGTGCTAATTGGAGAAAGAAGTCCTACCCAGAGGTGGTTCTAACATGAGCACATGTATCTAAGCATGGATAAAGGTAAAGTAGCTGCCATGTGATAATCAGTTAAATTTGTTGTTATTCTAAGCTGTGTTTTTAATGGCTCAGAGTGGCAGACAAAATATTAAAAAAACATGTTTGACTTCTCTTTCTCCTATGGCAATCTGCACCTTAATTATAACATTCTGTTGTTAGCACCCTCTAATAAGACTTAAATTGAAAAGAAAAGGACAATGATAGAGATGAATGTAGAAGATACAACTGTGAAACTTCATAGTGGAAGAAGCCTTTGAAAAGTAAATGGATGTGATTCTGATGGCAGAAGTAGCCTATGCCTGTCCCAAGAAAACATAGTTATTAATGTTTAACTCCTTTATATTGAGAAAGAAAGAAGTGTCAGAGGTTAGATAAAACTCTCTGTCAAGTAGTGCTGCTTGACAAGAAATTGAAATTTAAAGCATATCCTTGAAATAAGCAAAGCAGCAGGAGCTAATGGACAGAAAATGCCCACTCCCATATCACGAGATAGCCAAGACTTGTTTTTTTCTCCTGGACAACTACAGCAGTTTGATTTTCTGACCTACTTGGGTGGAACAATTTGCCAAGAAGACTCTGTCCAACAAGCCATCATCTGTATGCTGTGGTGTAGCCAAACAAACCTTCAATTTTGCCAGAAGCAAGACTGATTCAGTAGCAGGGGACTTAGCACAAGCTGTCTGGGGTGGTGCTCTGATTCATCTGCAACACAGGCTAGGACAGGGGGACCCTATTCTTCACTGCTTTCTGCCTGAAAGAACACAAGGAACGAGTTTCATTGGTCTTGGCCACCATCCTAGGAGGCAAAGTGCTGCAGAACTATAAAAGTCAGACAAATCCAGAAAAATAGGACTAGGGGGCACCTCAAGACACTATCTAATTCACACCCTACCACTAGCTCTGCACTGCTTGCTGCCATCAAAGATGTGGCTGTGAGGAAAATTCACAGAAGACAAAAATGTGAACCCAAGTGCAGACGTACCCGCCTGCAGCAGTGTTGAAACTCGTTTACTACATATTCATTTTTGACTTAGGCTCTGTAGCTTTTGTAAGTCCAGTCTAAAAATAAAGTCAGAATGTTGGCTGATATTACAAAGAACTTGATGAAAGTACTACAGAGCTGTTGAAGAAGGAGTGATAAAATTATCCTTTCTTCCCCCACTGAGATTTTTCACTCTATTTTTAACTCTGTTTGTTCCCCCCCACCCCTGAAATGTTATAATTACTGGAGAAGCAGAGCAAACTTTTGAAGGAGAAGACGAAAATTTCCTGGTGTTTCCAAAAATTACAGATTGTGCTTCTGGCTTCTGGGCAGTTTCCTTTATCTCTAGGTATAGAAACAACACAGCTTTAGGACAAAGATCCCTCAGAAAATGAAAACCTATTTTTGGTATTGTTTCTTTCCTTTTTTCCTGTCTTCTTAAAAGTACATGTTCCAAATGCAATATTGTATTCTTCTTCAATATTGCAGTATTTTCATAAACAACTTCAATCTGAAAAACAAGAAATAATTGTTAGGAAGCAAAGACAGATTGTAACAGAGTTTTGAAGCATGCATATCTTCCGGAGGAGGAGGAGGAGGAGGAGGAGGAAGAGAAAGAAGAGGAAGAGGAGGAAGAAGAAGAAGGGGAAGAAGAAGAAGAAGAAGGGGAAGAAGAAGAAGAAGAAAAAGAAGAAGAAGAAGAAGAAAAAGAAGAAGAAGAAGAAGAAGAAGAAGAAGAAGAAGAAGAAGAAGAAGAAGAAGAAGAAGAAGAAGAGGAAGAAAGAAAAACTAGAAATAGATCTGGTTTCTTAAGGATTCTTCAGTGACTAAAGGAAACTGCTCATTTGCATCGTTATTCTGGTGTTTGGGTCAAAGCTATGACTACATTTTTGTATTTGAAGAAGTTTCATAGTGGCTGAATATATAGTACTGTGCTAGAGTAGCTGCAGGGTTTTTCTAGCATATTTGTTTTATTTATGAAATAGACACCTGCTGTTCAGTTTTCCCTGCAAGGCTTTGTAAGATTGAATAAGGCAGAGGGTCATGTCATGCATCTTCTAGATCTTTCTCGTTGGATGTACAGAACTGGGCTACTTGAAATAAAATATTTTTCATTTGTGAAGAATTTGCTGCTAAGTCTCTCTCAGTTTTTCCCTAAAAACAGATTTTCCAGAGCCGAGTCATGGGTCATGCTCTGATGTAAACAGGGGGCAAGCAGCACAGGCCAGCACACAGCATTGCAACCGAAGAAAAGGTTTCTACAGCACAGCCTGAAAAGGACGCTCCCACTACAGCTCCTCTGGGTCACAAAACTTTCAGGATTACTCCTTTATGTGCCATCCAGCCACACACAGCAGTCACAATTCTGGCACATTCCGTCAGTCCTTGCAGGAGCTGCAGCCTGGTACCTGTATCATCTCAGAGCTATTTCACATGGCTGATAGGTGTTCCAGCAGCCTGAGCCACTGGATGTTGTTTAGAAAAAAGTGGGAAACTCTTAGGCTCTTTATCAATGACCTCAACATTCCTTCAGTGAAGAAAACGTTGTGGGAAGGTGGGTTTTATTGGTCTTAAGACACAAGAAACATGGATGGCTTACTGTTTTATAGCTGCTGCCCAACTCATCTTGCTTTGGAATCCAAACTGTGCTGCATTAGTCACTGGTTACATCAGACAACATTTTCTTATAAAGGGCATCCTATCAGCTTTGTCTGAAGGCATGGCTGTGGTGCAGAGTGGACCTGATCTGGGTTCCCACGCATGACCTGGTCATTCCCCACCCACACAGGACACAGTGGCTGGGCACAGGACAAGGCAGCCACACACTGTGGTCCCCAGGTGCACAGCACAGCCACATCCTCACTCCAGTAGGACATGCATTATCATAACCAATATAGCTAGTTCTCTGGAGGCAGAGTGAGGAGATCATACCCTCTCAGATCGGAATCTGTGAACAACAGCTGAAAAATGTACATACTGAAAGCTCACCCCAGTCCTTGTTAAAAAATAATTAGGAGAATTTTGGAAAACAATGTTCTTTACCAGCTGCCTCTGCACAAATAATCACAGCAAATGTAAAAAGAGCAAATGGGTGTCAAACTTTGCCGTGGGCCAAAGGAAAAGTTGAACAATAATCTATGGCTGTGTAGTTGTGCATGACAGCAGGAAGGTTTGACAGTCCTATGTTCTTTCAGAAGACCTCTTGTCCCAGCTCTACATGACATATTACAATTCTCATGAGACACTTGGCAGTCCATCAAGGTATTCAATGACATTAAGCCCTTTTTAGTCAACTTTGTCACCAAGGAAACAGAAGTGTACTGTCTAAGTGACACATTCCATGTTCAGGTGTTAGCTATCCTAAATGTAATCTTGTCAAGAGTGGATGAACTGAAGTGATTAAACTTTTGGATGAGTCTGGTTAACTGATTAATCTACACTCCAAACAGTTGTTTTCAAAATTATACTCTGCGGTTTTTAAGCGACACAGAAAATACGTCTCGAATTATGAGGAATACTTTTTTCACCATGAATTATTTTTGCTGAATTTACATCAAGGCCACAGTAATGTGGTGTTCAATGAAAGCTGGAAGGCAGCAATTGCAGATATATTTTCAGAATACAGGAAAAGGATTCACAGAAAGATTTTCATAAGGTTGTCTTGAAGTTAGAAGGAGAAAAACCATCATACCAAGCTTCTTCTGATTTGTGGTTATGAGTGCTTAGTCGTGTATGTATGTACAGTTTTAGCACACATGGCTATGAGTGCATATAATGGCACTTGCATTGATATCACCAGTTAAGGAAATCAAGTACACAATTAGGACAGAAATAGATTTTAATTACAAATGAAGGTTATGTAAGTGTAAGTGCAGATGGAATAATTAGAGCCTTTTTAGTGAAATCGTGAATGCTTGTTTGTGAAGCCATAAGAAGTTATGGCAACATCTGGTTCAGTAGGAGAATAGAATATTCTCTTAATTTCTTAAGTACTGCTAATGTGAAAGAGAATGTCTCTGAACTGGAACACATGCAAAGTGCACACACTGCACTTTGAAAGTCATGGTAGCATGTTGTTTATTGATGCATGAATGTTTTAAAGTAAGGCACAACAAGCAGTGCATAAAGAAGTAAATCAGCTAATTTAATCTTTTCCATGGTGACTCATGTTATCCAGGCTGTACAGTGGAAAACAAAGTGACATCTTGCTGAAAACCAGCAGACAGCACAAACACAGAGACCACCCCTTTACAAACACTTCACTAAAGCATGTCCTTTAGAAGCTGGGGGTTTTTTTGTTGTCTTTGATATCATTGCAGCAAGATATACTGTAATTCCTTTTTAGCCTCCAATTAAGACTACAGCAATTTGCCTGCATTTTTCTTTAATAAAAAAAGGGCACTTCAGCTCACAGTTACTGTGATGCTTTGGCTACAAGGCAAAATCTTAATGTTTCACAGTCCGTGACAAACAAATTTATGTGGCTTTTGCTGTTAGAGGAAGAAATGCCCTGAATCAGAAAAATAGTAGCCCTTCTGGGGTCATTACACTGACATCAATTGGGAATATCTCCAGAATGACTGTGTCCCAGGAGTATTCACTAAATATCTCAAGGAAGGAATAAGGAAATATAAACTGAAATGAAATGCTCTATGTGCATCTTTCAGTGGTAACATCAAATCACATTTGACATGTGACTGCCTTTCCTGTGTGAATAAAATTTTCACAGGAAGTCTGGGAAGATAAGCTGTCTTTGGAGCTACCTTTGGTCAAAAGTACTCAAAGGAAGTTTTTTCCATTATTCTCTCTAGTTGCCACTTTCTAAGTGGTTCCCCAAACACAGATAGCAATGCATTCATTTTGAAACAACAAAAAAAAAATGCTCTATCTCAATTTTAACTTGTAGTCTGAAGACTTGGATTCCCTTAGAAAACAAAATTCTATTGCACAGAGTGATTTTTTTCAGACTGTAAAGGTGATAGCTGACAATTCCTAAACCTCAGGTATACATTCATTCATGCACCTTCTATCTCTACTTCCTTAAAAACACCTTGTGAAAAAAATGGTACATGGACCTGACCAATTGGGTCCATAAGAAAAATATGGTGTATTGTAAGACCAATGTTCAAAATCACACGAGAAAGCAAGAAGAAACCTTCTCTTTCTGGAATACTTTTATTCCAGACAATGAGCTTTTTAAAAACCATTTTACCTTCTTTTGTTTTCTTTGTCATTCTCACTTTATTTTAGTTACAAAGTAGTTTGAGACGTATTACTTAACAACTAAATATACTTCTTGCTGCTCTTTTTCTGTAGCTCAGAGACCCTGAGGTTTTCTGCAGGTGGAAGTGATGCCACCTAAATACAGATAAAGATTATTAGTACTTCATTCTAACTCAGCTTAGTTAAGAGAGAGCAGATGGGTCCTCCTAAATCTCCTGTGCTCTAGTACACAAATTCTGTGTTATATTAAGACAAAGCCATGGTAAGACTCCTCAGCAAGGAAGGTAGAACTGAATTTTGCCAGCTCGCTGTGAGGCAGAGCGGGGCTGTGCCCAGGGCAGAGCCAAGCACTGCGTGGTTGCTTTGTCTTGCAGAGGTGGGGCTGGAGCATCACTGCTGCACTTCAGACAATGCAGCAAGGCCCTGGGCATTCAGCTTCCCCATGCAAATGATCCCTTTTGGTGCATGTGCCTGTAGCTGGCTCTGAAACAGCACTTCCCACATAAACACAGCACACCCATAGGCACGGCACCCTGTGGATTAATCTGCTAGATGGAAATCCAGAACCAGTTCTAAGTCACAGGCAAAATGCATTCCAGGCAAAATGGTCCCAGTGCCACTGTATAAAGATGATGAGAAAGCTGTGAATGGGAGAGGTTTAGGATACAGTCTTCAGACAGAAGAATTTTGTTTATTTTGCTGTTCTGGGACATGGGGTATCATTTTCTTCTTAGCAGCAGGCTATCTGCATTTGGGGATCCATTTGGAAACATCAAACTAGAGAAAAGCATCCACTTTTCCTTCACAATGGAACCTCATTTTCTAAAAATTTTTTGTGAGTTGCAAGTTTGAGTGTAACAGTAAGAAAGAGTGAACTGAGTGTGATTAAATTGGTCTGATGCTTGGCAACTTTGTTTCAGTGAAGAAAAGGAGCCCTAGCTTTGTATATAGTATTCCTTTACCCCTTATGGGCAGCAATTATGAAATTTTATTCACACATAGGTTGACTCCATGCCTACACACACAGAAAATACAACAACAAGAATGTAAGAAAAAGGAAAATACCAGAAAGAAGCTGTTTTTTTGGTTTCTTTTTCAGAAGAGACTAGCATCTTCAAATTTCTATCTAACCAAGTCTAACTGAAACAGGTGCATTCTGTGGCATACCTGATCTGAATGGCTTAATTTCTTTTAATGACCAAAAATATATTTTATTTTTTGCATTACATAACAATAGATTGACAGTGATATCTCTAAAGTATTAAAAATGTAAGTGACCATAAGAGTTTCTGTCTCAGTCTCTCTCCTGTTTTTCCTGAGAGGATTAAGGACTAGCTTCACTATTTCACTCCATGCTTAGCATATTGTCTACAGTTGTCTGTGGTCTAGTTTTGAATCTGAAAATTTATTTCAAGGAAAAGGTAACATAAAATACTTTTACATGGATTTGTATGAAAAAACCTCAGCGATTTTTGCTTCAGAAATGGGTAACCTAGTACATGTGCAGCTGCTATGGAGGTTCTGCCTTCATCTCTTTTAAGCCTACCCCTATTTTATTGATTGTCAAGGTCTATTTCTGATTACTAATTACATGAAACAGCTGGAAACACTGCTATGTTATGATGTTATGTTTGTTCTGTTCTGTTCTGTTCTGTTGTTATGTTATGCACGACTGTTATTTTCAAAAGAAAGTTAATAGAAAATAGCCAACAGAAAATAAAATAACCAGTCAGTGTAAAATAATCATAGTGATTTTTGCTGCAAAGAAGACTGGCGGTTTTCTTTCATACTTGATGGATCTTTATCGAAGTCTATAACATTTTTACTGGAAATAATGGCCAATTGCCTCGTCTCTTCCAATAGTTTTGCATTGTTGCATTATGTTTATTGGAATATGCTTCCAATTCATCGTGGTCTGGGATCACAGCCATGGTCAATGAGAAGCCATAACCAGTGCCCTGGAGATGATAAATACATCTTGTGATAACAAGTCTGCCACTGAGTAAATAGAAGGTGGGCATTGTTTGCATTCTGTACTCGTTTTGTTAAGTAACCAGAGGCCATGTATGACTAATAATGTGAGAAATTACTGGTACTGAGAGTTCAAAAGCTCTGTCTGACATCAGTGCCTTTGTTTGGACAGAATTGAACGAACAGAGTGTGTTTTACCCTTGCTAGAGCTACATATTGCTTGTGTAACTCTCCCAGTCCCACAGATCTCCTGGCATATCTGCAGTGACCATGATCTCCATGACACAGAGGACTGAGTGGCCAGGGACTCAGCTTTCACAGGTGAAAGGAAACACCACGGTTTTGCAGGGCTGTTTATTGTTTCCCCTGCCTTGAGTGCAAAGATCTGTGCTATTCTAGCACTTCCACCGTGTCCCACAGTTTATTGGAACTGGAAAAGGACTGATGAACAGGTTTCCCATTGCAAGGGAAACCCAACATACAAAGAATGAACGCAGTTTCTTTTTTTTTTTTCCTATGGAAATACAAAATTCATCTAAAAGGGCTGTTTCTGTGTTTTTGTCTTGTTTGAACTTTGGCTGCCAGAGACCCAAAATGTAAGTAGTTCTGCAGTACTGGCAGACTGCTCTTCCCATCTTCTTCTTAGCTGGCTTACAAAAGTCAGAATTGGAACACCTGTATCCTGTGTTGTTTTAGGAGAAAAGAGAGATTCCCTTCATGCCAGTAGATTTCTAGTTCCCACGTGAATATTACATGACAACTGCTTTTCCTAATAATCTGTAAAGGAAAGTATTTGGGAGTGAATATTAATTAATTCTCCTGTTTCTATCAGGGTGTTTGTTCTGTCTAGGTCTGTTTCTTGGGAGATGGTTGTTTTACCTCTGGATTGCAGTCTTCTGATTGTATCAGAGGTACACAATGATATTTTCCAGCTGAAAATAGTCCCTCACAGATTCTTAAATTTGATTTAGGTTTACAGAAAAAATTCTTATTTGGAAAAGTTAAAAAGGAAGGTGGAACAATGTGACTGAAGTTCTAGCCCCCGCTCACTTCAAACAGTCTGTCCCAGTGCTATGCTAAAATAAGATTAGATTTGTTGGCAGATAAGCCTCTTGTGTGTTGCTCAAAGATTTTTAAAGCAAACTGAATGGTATTATTTTAATTTATTGTGATTACTTATACTGTCTCCAATCGTGATAACACTGATCATGAACACACTACATATCTCAAAGTTTAATACCATTTTGACAGCACTGTGCCATCTTTGTTGTAAAGATTATTGCATTTTTGTTCAAAACACAAGGCTGACAATATGGGTTTAATTTCCTAAAAATAACTCCTGTTACTGATACTAAGAACTTATTCTGGAGCTGTAGCAAGAAAATTTTCTGTTTATGCACTTCATTGATAGTGAATTTGCATGGAAAGATGAAGTGTCTTTTGTACTCGAGGTTTCAAAGGCCTTCTGAAGTAACCAAACTGGATTGGATCTTCCACAATTCACATGTCAGGGATTGCACAGAGACCTGTGAGCTGTATTCCATCCCAAAGAATAAGCATGGAAGCTTTTAACATTTACTTCACAAAACAACACTGCAATACCCTTTTTTCCAGAACCATGACAGGTTTTCATAATCATAGATAGGTGGAAAAGAAAGAAAGTTAAATAGCAAAAAAGAAAAAATAAAATAAAAGGTCAAATAGCAAAAAAAAAGGTCAAATTGTGTTAGATTTGATACATTAGATTTGTTACATTTGTGTTAGGTTAAATGTGTTAGAGAGAATGAATTGGTCTGGCAAATCAGGTACAAAAGAGAGGATTTTTTGATCAGTAAGAATGCAAATCTATGCAGTGAAATCTCAGAAATTAAATATGAGTTTTAAAGGGGCAAGCTGATGGTCATTAGCACAGTTTTCAGGCTACACCTCGTCCCTCAAAGAAATTGGCTGGCAAAATCAAAAGAATACTGGATAGATTTGTAAGACAACTGATCCTTGGAGAAATGAGGCTTGATAAACAGAAATTAAAATAGAAGATTTAATGAAAATGCCACTATAGCAAAATAACTCTTCCGGCTGCTATGAGATAGATACTCATGAAAGCTGTAATGAGTTGGATGAGTAACTTGCTTTTAATCAGCCAGCTTTTGCATGATGACTTTTTAAAATATGCAGTTTGGTAATAACACAAGCAAAATTTTTTAAGTAGCAGCTGGAGAATATGGCAGGAAACCTGAGGTAACAAAGACTAAAAAACTTCTTTGCTTATTAGTCAGTTACCAGGCAGTTTGGTTTATCCATATCTTGATTATCAATTAACCAATCCATTGAATGCCACATTTTTTGAGATCACCAAAAGTTGATTAGCATCATGCCAACAATACAGGACTTTTAACAAAACAGCCCAAGAGTCTGCTGGAATGAATTTCTTCTGGGTCCAGAGGCTCAATACTCACAACACAAGATACCTTCACAATCTATTCTTCCTTAGCTGTTAGAGATGTCAGGATCAAAATTAATGTTCTAATGCAGTCTCTCCTTAAGTAGGCATTTCCAACTCTTACAGTGGGGAGAACTTCAACAAGAGAGAGACAAGAAGAAGAGGCTTTACACAAGTGCAGTTTTGAACTTGACTCCCTACATTTTTCTCCAGCTGCACTACAGTCATCTTGACCTTTGCAAGATTCTCAGACTGAAGAATCATCACTAAAGATTCATTAAAAGTTCTGATGAACAAATGACCTGAATAGTCACCTTACTGCTCCATCTATTCTTCCCACCAAGATTATCCATCAAGCAGCTTTTTTGGCCCAAACCTTAGGTCCCAGCAGCTCTAAGGCTTCTTCAGTCTGATCAGTTCCTTGCCTGACCTCTGTTGCCTCTTGTGCGAATGTTTCTTAACGGCCTTGCAGGGCCTTCTACTTTCTTTTCTCCAATCTTGGCTTCTAGACTGACCTGCTTATCCCCTCTGAAAAGTGATCTCTAACCAGGTCATCCTCTCTTAAACTGCTCTTCAGAATTCCAGATTTGGAGACTTAGTCATTTGCACTGCATCCAGCTTACAAGGCTCTGTTGCCTTTCCACAGGAATGAGAGACTACCAGAGCTGAAAAGGCATGATGCAATTCCTGCTTTACCCTTAAATTAAACAAGTGCTTTTCCTGCTGATCTCTCCTTCCTGTTCAAGAAGAAAGACATAGTGATAAAATGAGTTTATTCTGACAGTCCTAATGTTTTAGAGGCAAGGAAATACAAAATACAAAGGCATATACAAATCATCAGAGAAGTTTGCAGGTGTCTGTTAATCCCTGACCAGTCCTTAGCCAAATCATACTTTCCAATGCAGCTGTTAATTACTTTACAAGGTCCTATCCCAGACCACACATTCTGAAGTCTAATGCAGTCATGTTGACAGTGGCATATTCTTTTGACAGATTTCTCGCATGGAAGCTCCCTCCTCTGTAATTAATATTCTCTTTTTAGTTTACAAGTAGCATCCCAGTGCTCAGCAGCCTCTCAAATGAAAAGTGAACTATACTGCACTAGTTAGGAAATAATCAGAGCAGACAGTCTTTGTCCAGAGGTACTTGTTATGTACTTCAAACAGGTCAAAGCAGGAAGAACAGGGAGAGAAAGCAAGGGGGCTGTGGGTAGGTTTGTGCAGTTGCAGTGACTCAGCCTGTCTAATTAGCATTGGATGGTGGCTTTCATGTCATTGCTCTATGTAAGGTGAAGTGCACAGGAGGGCCATCAGGGCCAGTTTGCTTCAAGAGGCTGTAGTCTTTCAAGGGAATCTTTGTGCACATAATAATGAGTAATTCACTTATGCACTGTGTCCAGTTCATTCCTCAGGAAACAGCTTTCAGCACCCTTCCCACAGTATAGACTCAAAACAAGGAGGGCTGGCTTTCCCATGGTACAGAGATTTCTGGGCTGCATGAGGAAGAAGGAATTGCCACACTAAATTCTGGCTACAAGTAGAAGTCTCTCTCTTATTTATACATACAATCAAATTGCTTCAGTAAGTGAATGGGTGCAATGTGTGTTGGTGTGAATGTGATAGAGATGATTAACTGCAATGCTTGTTTACAAGGGTAAATAGAAGTGAAGGGAGTTTATCTGCTTGTAATTTCAGCAAAAACAAGTTTAGTTAGTTCTCATAAATATCAAACACATCCCATTTATTAATTTTACTTCTGCAACATTAATATAATGGTATCTACATAAATCTACCACAATAGCATAAGAAATTCACAAAGATACCTGGCAATATAGTCAGATTTTGGCAAATGTGGTTTTGAGAGTACAGTTTAAAGATTTACTTTTTTCAGATAGACTCTGAAAAGAAACCTTCCACTTTGTCAATGACAATTTTCTTAATATTCTTTTACTAGTGAGTAGATCTTGAACAGAATGATCTCTAATATTTTAAAGGATTCAAATTAATCCTTAAAACCAGATCACTGTGTAGAGCTTTTTTTGAAATGTACACCATGTATTTGATACAATTGCTGCTAGTTTAATAATGATAGGTCAAAAAAAATTCTGGCCCATTAAAACCTAAAATACAGCTGGTGAAATACAGTATTTTCTGCAAAGGAGAGGTGTTCATTCATTAACAAGACACAAAATCCAGTTTATATTCAGAAAAGTAAGTTATACTCAAGGAGTTACAATGGTTTGGATTTGGGAACTAGGTAACCAGCAGCAACTGGTTTATCTTTTCTTTCAGTGGTGATGTTAGCAATATTTGTTCTTTAAAATGACTGCATGCAAAGGAATCAAAGAATACAAGCATGGGAAAGAAATCAAACTAGAATAATTTCATACATTAGGAATTAGATGATAAACCATTAACAGTTCCAAAAGCATCAAGTACATTTCCTTACATGCCATTCCTCCTGCAGTAGCATAAAAATCCCTAGTTCAGTAATAAAAGGTTCCTTTATGACACAGTAGATGAATTTCCAGTGATCTCAGTTCTTAAGCCATGATCTTAAAAAGCAGTTTTGATACTGACAGCAAAGAGACTAATAAATGCAAATTCATGTTACTTTATGACTGGCCTGGTAATGTTCAAGGCAGTGAAAGTTACTCCAATACTGTAATTCACAACTTTACCCTTAATATCTGTCAGATTTTTAGCCTCTTAGTAAAGGAAAATCCCTGGAGGCAAGACTAGTTTACCCTCTTTACCAAAAGGACACTAATAAAGCAAATTGTGTTTTCCTTTAAAGCAGAAAAGCAATGTTCATTTTTCCTTCATCTCACCTAGATCAAGAGAACTATTTGTTTAGAGATTTTGATAAAATCTTGATTTTTATCAAAACCCAGAACTACTATTAAATATAATATTGAAATGGCCATTGAAATGGCAGTGTATTTTGTTGACAGATTCTTCATAGTTACTGAAATGACAGTAGACATGATTCCTATCACCGTGTACAAATCAGTCAGTCTGGGTATTTCACTGTATTTCACAGTCCCTAGTAAAAGAATACATCCCTAAATTCCTTAACATATACAACTGGTTGCCATGGAAAGGAAACGGAGTGCAAGCTGCGGGAGAGGTAACAAGTGTACAAGCTGGACACACAGATGAGGAGATAGGGAAAACAAGGTGTTATGGACAACATGGGGCAGGAGATGAGAGATTGGAATGGAGCTACTTAGGGTTCAAGTCAGGCAAAAAAAAAAAAAGAGCCTGGAAATAAAAACTAAGTCTGTAAAACTAGGATTGCAAAAGGCAGGTGCTCATCTCCATAGGATACAGAAGTACATGCCTTCTTACTGGTTATCCTATGTCCAGTTCTGGAGGAGACCATATGACAGGGAGGTTTTTCCTCCTACCCATGCCTACTCTGTGCTGTTTTCCTTGACTACTCTCATCTCTTCTTCCCAGCTGGGACTTGTCTTTCTCCCTTTCTTCCTCTTCTGGTCTATTATTCTTCTTCCTTTCCTCTCCTGCTTTCTTGGTGTCAGCTTTGTGCCAGCACCAGGCAGGGTGCCCCATGTCCTCAGGCAAGGTGGGCCTCTGCCTGCAGGGGAGTTCTCAGCACTGCACCAGGGCAGAGAGTTGGCACAGTCACAGTTCCCTCATCCCACAGCAGCCACAGCTGGACAGAGGCTCTTCCACGCTCAAAAGCCAACAGCCAGACTGACAAGTTCCCACCACACTCCTGAGAGATGACTTCCTTTTTTTGGACTCATCATTTGTCTAAAATACATTTTTCAGTGATGTCAGGAGACACATATTGGTTGTAAGCAGCCATCCTTCCTGCCAAATCTCCCAGCCCTGCTTCAAAACATGGGTGTGCAGAGCCTCAACTGAATGATTACATTGCTTACATTAACACAGAGGGGAGCCTGGGTATTTTTGCCTCATTCAGTCCTCAGATATGGCTGATCTTTCCAAAATGTTTAAGTCTGAAGGTTAAATGATACATTAGTGAACAGAGAGTTTTATAAGGCAGCGTGCCAGGCAAAAATAAAGATAGGCTTCAACAACTTGCCCTGTTTAAAATACTGTGATCTGATAGGAGCAAAGATACAGATGAAGAACTCAAATATGAAATCTGAGAGGAAGTGTTTAGAGGAGATAAAGTGAATGTAACAAAATAAGATCAACAAATTGAAAACCTATAGCAGAAAAAAATCTTCCCAGCATTGAAATTTGATTAGACATAGAATATTGGTCCTTCGGGGATGGTGTAAGCCCCATGACTCATCACCCAGCCTATAAAAATAGGTTGGACAAAATATTAGAAACATATGTCCTGCTGAATAACCCTGTGCTCTCAGATGGATGAACCAGATGACTGAATATGACTTTTCCATCTGTAGCATCCATGAATCCAAGAGAATTTCTGTATCACTCTGTGGATGAGCAAACCAGAAACCTCACTGAAAGACCTAATCCTGTCAACAATGCTCATGCCAATTAGCACCTTTCCCCACAGAAGCCTTCTGTCCTCTAAGTTCCTCTCAAAATTGTATTTCAAGGGAAAAAGCTCACGGAAGAGAAGAAAATAAATGTGAAAGTCCTTGTGTAGCAATCCAGCAAATGTCTCAATTTCTTTCCTTGACAGAGGGGTTGGAAATGCTACAAAAGGGAAAGAAGGACCAAGCACATGATTTGCTAGAAACATGATCTGAAAAATGATGGCTGGCCACCAAGGTCAACACCTCATCCTGCAACACTGCATCTCCTTCCCATGAGCAGCACTAGTGGCTCAGAGACTTTATTATTCTGCTTACTCACTAGAAAATGTATACCCCCTCTCTCATCAGTGCAGGAATCTTTGTGAGATGCTTCAATGATGATTTAAGAAGCAAAATTAATTTACAGCTTAAACAGCCAGACGAAGTGCCATCCACAGAAGCATTCCTAGCTGGCATGAGTAAACTGTGCTGTAAGGTCAAACACAAGGTTACTACAAGACAGCTCCCTGCAACAGCAGGAGCAGACTGCTCAGCAAGACAAGAAGAAAAAAGGCAAAACAGAGAGTGATAACAATTTTCACATTCAGTCATAAAATTGCAAATTCTCCACTTCCTACAAAGAGGGCCACATGTCTCAGTGCAATAGAACTGAAATGAGAGAATTTTTGAATCAATAAACGGCATGATTTTCAATAAAAGGAGTGCAGAATTTGCTGTTGCTTGGTAGTCAGAATGTAGTTTAACAGTTCATAGAATTACGGAATCATAGAATAAGCGGAGTGTGAAGGGACCCATTAGGATCACTGAGTCCAACTCCTGGTCCTGTACAGGACACCCCAAGAATCACACTACATGCCTGCAAGTGTTGTCCAAATGCTTCTTAAACTCAGGCAGGCTTGGATTTGTGACCACTGCCCTGGGGAGCCTGTATCAATGCTGCTATTATTACGCTCTTGTAGAACTGATCAACAGAAACAAATCACGCAGCTGAGTTCTAACACCTAACAGGAAAAACCAGCTACTTCGTTTGCCCTCTAAGGGTGGTCACTTTGGATTATCTTGTTTAAAATTCAGAAACAGCATTATGAGAATGGACACCTGGAATTAGCATTTTGAAGTAGCTTTCAAAATGCAGGGACTATATGAAAATCTGGGCCTTTGGCTTTAACCAAACCAGACATAAATATAGAAACCTGTGGTGAAAGCATTACATCTGGATTACCAATTTCTGTCTGGCCTAGCACACAACCTCTGTCATCCAGATTCAGCGAAGACAAAGCAGTGTCCTGTCACTGGGAGCTATGTCTGGCTGTTGGATGCTGAGCATGGATGTGCCTTCCCAAAAATATGAACTTTTTTGGTGCTTAAATGGCAGAAACTGGAACTTCCTGAAACTGGAAACTGTCCAGCTCATCCTTCTCTAAGTCTTGCTGCTTCAGTGGTTACAGGTGTTTACATTTGACAACATTCAGATACTGCTGATGAGAAAATCTGCTGTTTCTCAAAAAGTCTTTCCAATTCTGATGGCAATGTCCTGAATAGAGGAACATTTCCCTAGCCATGGAGCTGGATTAATCAGTACTACCTAACTGTGTGTCTTTCTGAATCCATCCCTCGCCTTTTGTTCCCATACAATATAGTATTGCAGCAGATGCTAGTAGCTGACTTTTGCATATCATCCCATACACTTGCTTTTAATTTTGCAAGGGTTGCCAACTAACTATACCGCTTGAGTTTCCACAGTTAACATCAAACAAGTTTCACATTTAAAGCAGGAATTCAGTCACTTTCATTATGCAGGAGGACAGAAACATAACTTTCATAATTATGACATTCATCCTCCATTTTATGAAAAGTGATCAGTTCTACTGGGTTTGTGTGGCCAGGTTGTGGTAGTGGGGCATGGCTTCTGTGAGAAGCTGCCAGAAGCTTTCCCCCATGGCCAACACAGCCAGGGCCAGCTGGCTCCAGGACAGATCCATCGCAGGCCAAGGCCAAACCCACCAGTGATGGCGATAGCACCTCTGTAATAACATATTTAAGAAGCAAAGAAAGGTTACTGTGCAGATGTAATTGCACTCAGAGAAGAGAGGAGTGAGAATGCTTGAGGGGAACAGCTCTGCAGACACCCAGATCAGTGCAGAAGGAGGGGCAGGAGGTGCTCCAGGCACCAGAGCTGAGATTCCCCTTCAGCCCCTGGTGAAGGCCATGGTGAAGGCCCTGTGTCCCTGCAGCCCATGGGGTCCAAGGGGATGCAGAGATCCACCTGCAGCCCATGCAGGAGCCCTACACTGGAACAGGGGGATGACTGAGAGGAGGTGGTGACCCCATGGGAGGCCCATGCTGGAACAGGCTCCTGGCAGGACCTGTGCCCTGTGGGGAGAGGAGCCCATGCTGGAGCAGGTTTCCTGGAAGGACTTATGACCTTGTGGGGGTCCCATGCTGGAGCAGGCTGTGCTTGAAGGACTGCACCCTGTGGAATGTGACCCATGTTGGAGCAGTTCATGGAGAACCATAGCCCACGGGAAGGACTCATGCTGGAGAATTTCATGGGGAACTGTCTCCTATGGGAGGGAATCCATGGTGGAATAGGGGATGGACTTCTCTCCCTGAGCAGCAGCAGGAATGTGTGATGAACTGACCATAACCCCCATTCCCTGTCTCCCTGGGCCTCTGGGAGAAAAGGCAGAGTCCAGAAAGAAGGGGTGGGAACCTGTTTTTAATGTTTTTTTTTTAAATTTCATTATCCTGCTTTGATTTTCATTGGTAATAAATTCAACTAGTTTCCAAGTTGAGTCTGTTTTGCCCATGATGGTAATCAGTGAGTGATCTCTCCCTCTTGTTATCTCAACTCATAATTCTTTCATGATATTTTCTCTCCCCTGTCCAGATGTGGAGGGGAGTGACAGAGTGTCTGTAGTGGGTGCCTGGCACCCAGACAGGGTCAACCGATCACACTAGGGTGAAATGCTGGGAGATATTGTTATTTCTATTTTAAGGGTAGTGAAAAGGAAAAAGTTGTCAGTGATAAAACACAGAGAGAGACATCTGGAAAAGACCTAAAGTTTGGCATGACATAAATGAGAAGGTGCAGAGGCAGGGGAATGTCTCTCTGCAGAGGGGTATCTGGCACAAACCACTGTTGTGAAAGGTTTGGCCTAACCAAGGCAAAAAATGTGAGACTCAATAACGTAAGTGCAACTCTAGAGAATAGAGTTTAATGGAGATTCATCATTGTGATGGAGCAGAAAATCAGTAGGTAACCCAAGACTGAGAGGTACCTCATAGGGCAGAGTCGCACAAGAATACCCTGTCTTAGGTGAGTTTCCTGTGAAAGAATGTGAGGACACAAGAAAGGGAGGAAGAAAGCTACTAGAGAAAAGGGACAGGAAGGAAGGGATTGGTTGCACAAAGGGAAAATAGAAAATAAGAACTAAAAAGCATTTACAAAGCAGCTCTTCCACAAAAAAAGATGGAGAAAAAGAAATACAAAAAATAGAAGATGGCATAAGGATGACAGAGAGAAGTAAACAAGGAATTGGGCCAAATCATAGAATGATATACAAACAGTAGGAAAATGCAGGGTAGGAATTACATATGAACAGCAAAAGAAGTTTACATGACTCCTTAGAAGAATTTGATGGCCATTCACAGAGCCAGCTCAGAGAATGGGAGAGTGGGCTGTCAGCCAGCATGACAAACGTGGGCATGTCGCTGAAGGGATCATCACAGGAGTGGGGAAGAGGGCAACGGGATGCATGACACTGCCAGATTCCTACTGGGATGATTCAGAGACACTTATGTGCAGCTGGAAAGGACTGTGAAAGAGATGGAGGGGCTCAGTCTCCAGTGCAGTGCTTCTAGTACTGGAAGAGATAAAAAGGCAGACAAGATGTCAAAAAAGTACAAACAGGTATTCAGAGAAACAAACCCCTAAGAATGAATGCTACTTCATGGAAGAAATTTTGTGACTTCCTCCTGTTTCTTCTGTGTCCAGAGACACAAAACTTGATTAAAAAGAAAAAGAAAAAAAGAAAAAAGAAAAAAAGAAAAAAAAAGAAGCATTTGACTTACTCTCTTGCTCTCAGTAGTCCTCAGGATTCAACGCACCAGCTGAACACCGGGGCTGAACACAGCAACTAACACCAGATATGGAGACTCCTCAAAAATTCTTTGCTCCTCTTAGGTAGTTCTCACAGACAAATGCTGCCATGAGTACAAATGAAATAAAGGCTTGTCAGTCTACGTGAGGTTCTCAGGTCACTGTCTGAAGTTCTCTCTCCTAAGCCTCAGTACTGAGACAGTCATTCTTCTCAAGTATGCTCCATTCTGGTGTTGTTCAGAGTAAATAGTAAAACTGCTGTATTTAAAATATTTATTTGGAGAGAAAAAAAATCCATGTATGCTGCTATATCATGTTTTCCAGGTTCTTTCTTCATCCCTAGAAAATGCAAGATCTGTTCCAAATTTCCAAAATAGATTGAGAAAATTTAAATCATGTATTTCATGGGTCTGATTAACACTTCTGATTAATTTCTAATTGGCAAATGAGAAGCTTCATCTTGTGATAAGTTTAATCACTTACCATTTTTAATCACTATCAAATGCCAGTACCAGCCACTAAACTCACCTTACCTGAGGGGAATAGAAGTTTCTTTTTGAAACTCGAAGTATTTTTATTTGATCCTACACAAAATATATTAGATTTGGCAGTGGGAAAAAGGGATTATTTTCAATGCTGAGGATGAATTAAGACAGACAGCTCATTTATAAAAGCTGCATATTGTGTGTTGTTGAAATAGAAGTAATCTTCTCAAATAATCTAACAATCAATACACTTCGAACCTTTGAAAACTCTTTGGGAAAACTTCCTGTCTAAAATAGACATCAAGAGTAAATCCTATTTAGTTTAGTGTGTATATCTTGCAGCATTCACTTCCCCTGATCCTGTTATCATGGCCCACATTTTGTGAAACCTAGGTTTTCATGCACAAATGAGAAGCTTTTGTCCAAAGGATAAGTCATGTTCCTCTCTTAGAATTAATATGGGTGGCAAAACATAAAAAGATAAGGAATGATTCTTTTGACTATCATATATATTCATAGGCTCTTAGTATTTACTCCAGTCAGGCACAAGAATATTATTAATACTTTTAATATTGTTAACTTTTGTCTAAATAAACCAGCAAGTCAGTGTAGGTGAAAACTTTTCTTGGAATGACCAGATATGTTTGTGTGTTGTTCATGTGATGTATGCAGAGCAGGACACACACAGAGAGATTTCCATTCTGAAATGTTTACCCTCAGAGACCAACATCTGCTACCATGATGTTTTAGATCTTACTAATTTAAAACAGAAGAGTGACTTACAGCAATGTGTAAAAAATCATTTCAGATGTTCCCTCTTTGACTGTGGCAGTCCATCTGTAATTGTTGGTTCCCAGCATCCAAGAAAATGTCTTGCCAAAGCACAGAACCACTGGGAAAGAATTCTAATATCCTACTAATTCAAGTATGTACTTTCCTTGGAGACTGTATTTTGAAACCATATTATTTATTGTTTGTAAATGTCAGTCATGGTCTTGTCAGACATTTTTAGTTTCCTGGGATAAAGAATTAAGGATTTGCAGAAGAAGTCAGAGTGTAAAAGAAGTAAAAATATTCCTTTCCATTTCAGAATCACAAAAATAATTTAAGTGGGGCATTAATTATTTCAGTGTTTCCCCCTTCAATCATTTGTGACATCTATGTATTTTGTTACAGTAGATAGATAGATAGATAGATAGATAGATCCATTACAGTATTATCAAAGAGTGAAAATGTCATGTTTTCTGAGCTGCATCTCATGATTTTACAATTTTTTTAAAAAATATTTTATTTAAAAAATAGAATTTACGTAGCTGGAAGTTTTCATTTTGACATTCGGATTGTACAGCAATTCCTTTCTCATGAAAAATTACTGAAAATTCCTGGAATATTAGAAAATAGGGCAATGTTGAGATACAGTCTCGTAACCCCAATAAAAGCAGCAGGTATGAAGATCACTGAAGTCTGACAGGTATACCATTAGAAACTACCACATGCAAAAGAGTGAAGTGAGTCATGTACACCAAAATTTCTTCTCAGCATCAGTAGTTACCTCTCACTGCTGGAGGTTTCCGTAGGATGGTTACATTGCTAGCAAAACACATGCCATTAAACAGGATGAAACTATGTCATCCTTTGCTTTATTCTCTTTGCTTCTTTCCACTAGAATCTGGCAGTTAATTCTACTTGGTAGGAGCACTCACTCCCTTCCTCTCTTGCCAGTTTTCTCTCTCCTTCCATCTTTCTGCCAGACTAAAATAACCTTTAGAATAGGGTAAGGCTGTCACAACCTCATGCAGAAAATAGCAAATAAAGGAGATAATAACCCCAGGATAGGACAAAGAGCCTTTCCTTTCTGTTGCTTTTCTTTTGAAGAGAGAGTACAGAGCTATGTAAGAAAATCAGATTCCCAAATTCTTCACATTCTAGTGGTTCCACACAAGGCATTTCTTCCAGACATATATTTTCCATAGGGAAACCACACAAAATAATATGTAATAAGAAGCCTTGCAGACAGACTGCATTGGCTTCCTCTAGGGTATGCAAGGAAAATGCTGAACAAAGCAGACAGTTCCTAGGCCTGCCCCATTCCTGCCCAGATATGGAGTTACTGAGCTCCACCAGAGTGGAGAATGGAACTGGAAACAGCAAAAAGGCACATGAAAATTTTCTACAGTGTAGTATCAGATTAAATAATAATCCAGCCATGTCAAATAGGTGACCTCACTACTGGAGCAATGAAAGTGTATTTGTCCTATAGATATTTTCAATACCTGTCATCAGAGTCACAGGCTGGATTAAGACCAGCCTATACGGGCTGGGGACAGCACAAGCAAAGTTGTCTGCTGTTGAGCTCTGATTTTGCCACCCATTCAGTTGCAAAAGCTGTAGAGAAAGTACAGACATGGTGGGCAAATGAAGATGCCTAGCTCATAACCTACAACCTGAGAACAACCAGGCTAAACCAGAGTAGCCATGTACAGAGAATTTTCACCACTAAAGGATTACAGCAAATATGAAGAGAAGTTCTCCTCTGATGGATAGTGAGGAGAAAAGAGTCAACTGTTCCAGCGTGCAGCAAAAACAATCCTGACTGGATATCAGGATAAAATGTTCACTGTGGGAGAGGTTAAGCACCAGTACAGGTGCCCCAAGAAGATATAGAATATCCATCCTTGGAGAAGTCTGCTCCTCAGCCAGTGACTTGATCCACCTTGGGTGTGAGTTTGGACTAGATGACCTCCAGAGGACCTGCCAAAACTGATTTTTGTAGTGTAGTTAACGTTTTTTACACAAATACTCTCCAACTATGCTTAAACTCACTTTTCTACACCATTGTTGATTTTAATACCTGTCCTTACCAAAATTTTACCAACTAGGAAACAAAGCATGTGAAACTGTGGATAAAATTCCTCTGGTCTGTGCTACCCACCAGTCCCAGGTTCTCTCCTGACCAGAGCCTGCCCAGCAGACTGGGCAAAACAATTTTTGTTGCCTTGAAGACCAAGACAACATTGCAAAGCTCATATTTCAGAGAACCAGGATCAGGCAGCTGATTTTGCCACCCCCACCCAAAGCAGGCTCCACATGGCTGCTCAGCAAGTTGACTGCCATGTGCTGCATCCAGGTATATCCAAGATGTCATGCACTGAACAAAAAGTGTGAGGTCAAAGTGCCATTTAGACCAGGGTCTACTCTACCCAATTCTGCCAGCACAGTCATGCTGGGCCTGTGCTGTGAGTCTGCAAGTGAGTGAACACAAATACCTTCCTCAGGAGAGATGAAACATTGCTAGCAATCAGAATCTTCAAGGCAGTGAAAGGTCTGTGCTCCTGTCTTCCCCAGACAAACCCAGGACTCAATACCTCTGTACTGCTGAACAAATGAGTGCAGTGCTCTTCATCTACCTCTGTCCTCCTTCTCACCTTTAAAAAGGCCACATGCACTTGAAATAATTCCTCTACTCACAGACTGCTTCCAGAACTTGTCAATGTTTCCCAGATTTGTGTCAAGGAGTCTCCTAACAGGCTGCATGGGCAACTTCAGCCTGGGACAACGACTTGGGCTGGTTCACTACCTTATGTAGCATGTGCCCTGCAGAAACCTCTCACTCCTACCATTCTCCAGAGACTTACCAAAGGGTTGTATCTCATTTCCTACCCTGGAATTCCATGCTTTGGTGGTGAACTCAGCACACAGGCAAAGTTCACAAAAGTGCCATGGCTGGTAAGTAACGAGATAGACTGTTAGAAACAGCCAAGGGTTCATTCTAGCAGGCAATTGTATAGCAACCAGTGCAATATCAAACAAATTATGAGTCATACTATACTAATAAAATATTTTAGGCAGTGACTCTTCACAATATGATAGTATCTGTGGCAGGAATCTTCCAGAAAATTTGTAATTGACTAGAGATGAAGAGGCTAAGAATCAGAATCAGCTTGAATGAAACAGTTCAGCAGGCAATTTAAGCCGAAAGGTCATACCCAGGGATGGGCATTTGCTAGGAAACTTTGAAGAAGTATGTCTCAGATGCTGAGGAATATATTTAGTACTGGTAGGTCACTGGGCAGATTGAGGTCTGGGTGGTGGAGCCCGAGGCAAGAGTCCATGCACTGCCGACCTTTTGCATAACAAAGGCACGGGGACCTGTGGCACAGCCAGGTGAGGCACACTGCAGGAGCCGAGGACTCAGCAGGAAGACCCCAGATGTCCTCCTGCAGACTGTGGGAGTGCAAAACTCAAGGGTCCCTTTGTTTGGGGTCCCTCCTGGGAGGCACCAGCTTCAGCTGTTATTCTGTTGTTGCACAATGATTAAATTATTTTAGGGATACAGAGGTCTGAGACTCTGCTGTGGGAAGCCTGAAGGCGAGTCAGTAAGGAAACTGGTGTGACTGTGAATGAGGGGTGTGCAGGGAGCCCACCCAGCAGGACACCCACAGCTCCCTGGGGCCACCACTCTGGTAGGGCTTCAGTCCCACTCCAGTGGTGCCAGTCTGACTCTGCCACAGCAGCCCCTGGATGCTCAGACAGCAAAGTTTCCTTAACACAATCAAACCTGACACAAGAAAATTACCTCCAAGTGCAGATATTACAAATAAAAATCCAATACTCACCTAGGTTTACACTACAAGAAATTTGTTTGGGAAGACTCTGACGGTAAGAAGAATACGAAGCCCTACCCAATGTAACTGTACTGACAAAAGATCTTACTGGAAAAACAACATTTTTCCTGCATAATAGCGTGGTTCCCCCGAGGGCAGGTGAGTGGGAGGCCACAGAGGCTTTGCTATATGTGTAACCTGCAAATCTTTGCCTTGATAGCTCTAATGCTAATGTAAAACATCTAGGCCTCTACATTCCAGGAAATCACTCCTTATGTAAACAAACACAGGCTAAGTTCAACCTCTTCTTGCTAAATTCCCTGGACTTCTATGTTTTAAAAATCACCTTTCAGATAAAATTGTGTAGGCTGTGTGCATTTCTGAAGCTGTCATCCAGATAAAATTCTTTTGGCGTGGCCAGAGCATTACATTTTGAAGGCAGTCCCTTAGAATGAGCATATTCAAATGCAAGTAGGATGTGTATTAGTTACTGCATAGGAAACATATAAGCAACCTGAACATGCTTCTTGTTCAGGCGTGTAAGCTTCAGAGTAGTAAATCAAAACTATAAGAAGGCAATTGACCATGTTCTCTGATAGTTAACAAGACTGATTCGCATCTCCTGGAAGACTTTGATAGTTGCCATATATCTGCCTCCAAAAATAATGCCAGTGTTGGCATATCCCAATGCCTGTAACTGCTGCTTCAGCATTTCCCTCCTCTGGTAAGCATGCTAGCCTACCTGCACGAGCCTGCTATTTGGCCTTAAACAAATTACTCCCTGGCTTCTTGGCCAGGGTACTTTGAGAGTGTTATTAAAATGCAAAAAACTTTTTTTTTTCCTACTGACTTGTCAGAAATGTTCTACATAAAAGATTGGGCTTAACATGCCCAAGGAACAAGCTTTTTTCTGGCCAAGTGCTTGTCTTGGCATCATGCAGAAGGCTGGGTAGCTATTGGTCTTATAGGCCCCCAGAGTGGTGACCAAGTTTATCTTGCAATTGTCTTCAGCCTTCTGCCAAATATGAAGCCAGGCAAAAATGTCTTCACAGCCTTGAAACAAAACCAGAGGGGAAAGTGTTGAAGAAGGACTGCAATGAGGAAGCAATTAGTCAGAACTGCAAGGATTGTGCATTTCAGCCAGGCATGTGTTCTTTTATTTATCTGGGTTTATAAGTGAAGACTACAAGGGGAGCCAAATTTTAAAGAACAAATTGTACATCTTTAGTACTTAAGTTCCATAAATATGTAATTCTGCATGTCCTAAAAACACTGATCTTCGGCCAAGATAAAGTAAGTTAAGAACACTACAACAAAAAAGGAAAAAAAAACAAAAAGAAAGTAAAAATAGTGTCTTTTCATACCACAAAAGATCTGTAGATCATCTTAAGCAAAAAGAATTGTGTGGGCTTTTCATATTACATTCTGATTTCTCCCACTATATTACTTATGGGACAGAAAAAAACTCTACAGGATTTTAAGTATCCTTCATGAAGAAGATGCTAGTCTCATATGAAAATATTTATACAGGTGTTTATGTATACATTTCTATAAAATGGAGTTGTGCAAAGGGCAGACCTCTGCTGCTCTGTGGCAATAGCCCTTACCTTCCATCTTCAGGAACAAAAGTTATATGTATCTTGCACACAAAAAGGGTGGCCCAAGGCAAGGTTCAAGACCAAATGCACAGTTCATATAGAGACAAAGTACAGCCAGAGGCCACTGTATGAAACACATCACAGGCCCAGGTATGTCCAACAGCTTGGTTGGTTACTGGACATCTTAATATGCACCTTACAGCTGACAGGCTCCCCATGACCTACCTGTGGGCAGTCAGTGCAGCAATGGTGTGGATTAGGAAGAGAAGTAAATCCTAATGCTGGTGTTCACAGTTTCTTCTGACACCAATCACAAGCATGACATGGATAAAGCCACAGGATCCATGTGACACTGAGAAGGAAGAGCAAGGTGTAGCAAGTTTCACTTGTTTTTTCCACTTCGGCTCTTTCAACCCAAAGCACACTAACTTAGGGCCTTGCAATACACAAGGGGCCTTGCAGACCACCATAAAGGTGAAGGGAAGCTGCTGGGTTGTGCTCACAAGCATGACCACAGGCAGAATACTCCACACATGCCATATGCCAATGGCATATGAGATAGTGAATAACAAAGCTTTGTCTTTCTGACCAACCCAAAGGATCTTGCAACATCCTGTCTTACACAGAATGTGCAAAATTTCTGTACAAGAGCTGTCTCTCTTTCTCCCGTTTAATTCTATCAGATGTTTTTCACAAAGTGAGACACATATAGTCTGATCTGCAGCCCCCTGGCTAGGTGTTTGTTGTTACACAGCAATTACAAAATAGCAGGTGTTTTATGATGGGTGTTCATTTTTGCATAGCTTTTTTTCATATTTCCTTTATTATGTTCTGCATTATGATTTTTTTTCTATTACTACTTGCTCAAAGACAAGTGAAACCACCTAGCTTGGCTAGTCCATTTTCTTAGCTGAAACTTGGTGTTGATAAGAACTAAATTTTCATTCCTAATACCACACTAAGATCACTGAGTCATGAATACCACGTACCCATTTAGTATAAACTTGTGAGTAAATGTCACTGCTTAAACTAACAAAAAAAGAACAGCAGAATACAGTGTGGATGACAAGTCCCTCACTAATTTCTCTGTATTTGTTGTCTTAAAGGTATAAAATGTTTGCCTTCTTTTACATGATTATTTACTTTGTTTATACTCATGGCATTTGATTCATTCTCTGATTCACTAGAAATATCCTTATTTTCCTGTTTAACACAGGAGAGATGTTGGTCTACCTCACAATAGAAAATGAGTAATGCCATTGCTGTTTCTCGGTGAGCTCCCAATCCCTGTGGGTGAAATTCATCTTTATAGGTGGGGAGGAGGGTGGAGGAGGACCTGCTGCAGCCCTATGTACCATTTTATTCCACAGAGTAGGGAGTTAGCACAAAGCTGATATTTAACCCTTCCCGTCAGAAACTGACAAGCCAGGAATCTGACAATGACTGCCAATCCAGAACCTTGTCCCCATAAAGATGCAGCAGTCTGCTCTCAGCTTTCATGTTAAGAGATCCAAGAGTATGACTCAGACCCCTGAAAGGATTTAGGTCTCTGGAGTAAATCATCAGCAGGACTTCAGTCAAAACATTCAAGCCTTGTGACCTCTGTCTAACCACACTGCTGAGTGAATCTTGGAGACACCCCAGGTTTGAGACAGGCTGTTTAATGGGTGCTTCTCATCCAGCTCAGCATCTGTGCAGATGTGACTCAGGAAAGCCTCTGCTGAGTTCACTACCAGTGAGGTCCATACCTCAGTCCTGAGGTGCTGAGTTTAGAAGGCATCCACAAATCACACCCAGCACACCCCAACAGCTCATTCAAAACTGTGGCCAGCCAAGAGCAAGCTGGTGTATTAACAGCATGTGTATCTAACAGCAGCACACTCAGTAGGTGTCTACTGGCATATTTTGATGTCATTTGTCAAGATTAAAATACACAGCTCCTAAAATTAGTAGTTTACAACACTCTTTTATGATACACTAAATATTTTGGTTGGCTCCAGAAAGGATAAAAAGTGCACAAGCACCATGAGGTCTGGCCAGAATTTTGTCTTTCAAAATTAAATTCTGAAAGAAACCACAGATCTGGGTCTCCAAAAATGAGACTCTGGTTTTCCAGTGTACACTGGCTATTACAACTATTCACCAAATGAATTCTTGTTGCCTGTCTCTCAAATTTCCACCAGTCCTTACAGCTTTTTATGGAAAGATGTCTTCCCTCAGCTCCACATACAAATTACACATATAAATTAGTGAACCAAAAAGTGAGTTGAAGAGTATTCACTGATATTCCAGGACACTAATAATTTACAAATATCTCAAAGACACTGTCATCAAGAGGAGCAGAAAACAGGCTGCTACATGTTTACATCACACAGCATTCAATACCATCACACAAACTGTACATTAAATTATCCACATTTCATGGCAATGATGAACAGTGTGATCAGTATTTCAAATATCAAACAAATCATCCCTATAATTAGTCACTAAGGTATGACTACTACACATAACAGAGTGTACTGAATAACTAATGTTCTATGGTGCTAGTAAAACCTAAATCTATAGCTTATTTCATTATTAATATAATAATTAATTCAGACACAAATCTTTCACTCATACTAAAACCAGGACTTTAAATCAGAAACTAAAGGTCAGTTCTGTTCTCCATCACATCAGCTACTCTGAGGAGCTGTACAATTATAATCAGGAAATGCATAATTATAACCCATGGGATAATTTAATCCAGTGAGTCAAAATATTTTTTGTATTCAATTAATTTGTATGCTACCAAGAAAAGCAGCAAACATGAGGTCATTCACCTGCCAGTAGTCCTTACCAAGAACTTTTACCAGCCTGGTACCCCTGATTACTCACTCCTTTCATATACGAGACCTGTCTCTGCAAAAGGATATACTTTCTTGGTTTCAGAACCATCCTATATCACTATAACATTTCAATAGCTATATCCTCTGGATTGTAAATTTATTGGAAATTAGTAGTACAATTTAGAACTATTTTCCTCTTTAAGGAAATTGGCCTATATTATTTGAACATTTTGCCATTTCATGAGCATCTAGTATACTGCTTGACTAATTAAGGGATAGAGAATTTCAAATTTGACTACATTTTATTGCATCTAGTTTAGATGTGTTACGAAGAGTGCAATGTTTAAAAACCTCTCTTTAAAATTATCCAGAGTGGGGCACACAAGGTTTGAAGCCACAACTCAGATTCACCAGTTACTTTTGGAAAACCAAATCCTCTTCTTTTTATAATCATGTTCAACAACATCAAATAAATCACATGATGCTGTTTAAAATCAAATTGTCTCTCACCGATGTTTTCTGTGAGGACATGAGCAGCACTGGGGAGGATGAGGGAGACAGTGGTGGGACCTTCTCTTGCAGTCTCTGGAGTTTCATCCCACCATCAGAGCAGAGGTGCGGGTAGGCTCTGCGCCAATTTCAGCAGTAAGTCAAGAGTCTGTTGAACACAAAGCTGGTCACTGCCCACACAAGGAAGAGGGCTTCTGCTCCTCCTGAACACTGGCAGTAGACAAATAGATTTGGTACCCCACACAAGAGGTGTGAGGGTCTGGAACTGGATGGCTGGATCATGGATTTATAGAATGGTTTGGGTTCGGAGGGACCTTAAAGATCATCCAGTTCCAACCCCCCTGCCATTGACAGGGACACCTTCCACTAGACCAGGTTGCTCAGGGCCCCATCCAACCTGGACTTGAACACCTCCAGGGATGAGGCATCCACAACTTCTCTGCACAACCTGTTCCGGTGCCTCAATACCTTCAGAGTAAAGAATTTCTTCCTAATATGTAATCCAAACCTGCTCTTTTAGTTTGAATCCATTCCCCCTTGTCCTGTCAATACATGCCCTTGTAAATAGTCTCTTCCCATCTTTCTTGTGGGCTTCCTTCAGGTACTAGAAGGCCCAGGTACTGATCAGCCCAAAGCTTTCTCTGTTCCGGGCTGAACAATCCCAATTCTCTCAGCCTTTCCTCACAGCAGAGCTGCTCCATCCCTCTGATCACCTTGGTGACTCCTCTGGACTCACTCCAGCAGGTCCCTGTCCTTCCTGCACTGGGACCCAGAGCTGGACACAGCACTGCAGGTGGGGTCTCACCAGAGCAGGGCAGAGGGGCAGAATCCCCTCCCTCCCCTGCTGCCCACGGGGCTGTGGGTGCAGCCCAGGACACACTTGGCTCTCTGGGCTGGGAGTGCCCATGGCTGGCTCATGTCCAGCCTCTCACCCACCAAATAAGCATTTGACAAGACTCTCAAGCACTCTCAAGTGAGATTTTTGGGGCTGCCCTGTGCAGGGCCAGGAACTGAACTCAATGTTCATTATGAGTCCCTTCCAACTCAGGATGTTCTATAATTCTATGAACAGAGTGTTACTGTTCTTTCTTGCAACAAAAAAATTTATACATTAATAGCAAAAAAAAGCTGTTAAACTCAGTTTCAGTAGTGTACAGGGGTACATCCACAAGTACAAATTGCTTATATGGACGACACTCCTGATGTGGCAGTGTGAAACAGATTTCCAAGAGCCTTTCTGAGGATGATTCAAACCAAACGTTTGGGTGCAAAGCATCCTTGTAGGCAGAGAACAAGGCAGTACATCTCACAACATTTTCAGTCCTCAGAAGTAAAACCCATACCACATCTGAACCATGCAATGAGACCTATTAGGAAACTTTTCCGAAGCTAACAGTTCAAACTGGAATTTTTTCCACGTGCACAAGGATACATTGCGAGGACAGGGCAAGACTTCTTCAATTTATCTCTATCATTTTAAGGAAATCTCTGACTCTTTTATAAGTCCATGTTCAATTATGAGAGGAGTTTAACAATGAAAAAACAGACAGACTTTCAAAACTTCCTTTTTTCCTTAACTGAGGCCAGATTTTAAGAATAAACAGGTAGATCAAGGACAAGGTTCTCGGGTGTTCAGTCAGTAGTGTCACAATGGAAACTGCTAAACAAACAGCATTACCAAGAAAAAAGGCCCTAAACTGGTAATTGCAATGGGAGTTTAATGCACTTAGCATTGCCAGCTTTTCAGTTCTTCAGAAGTTTAAGCACACAATACTCAGGAGTCAATACTTTCTCTTGCTTTAGCAAGGCTCATGATCCCATGATTCACAGTCCTTCATGTTACCAATCAGGAATGGGGTGGAAATGAATTTGTATTAAATTTCAAGATGCAGGATGATATCTGAATCACTTCCCCAAATCTTTAGTGTTTAGAAGATGGATAGTGTGAAGAAGAGTATATTTCTCATCAATCCTATTATATATTTGCTTGATGTCAATATTCCGTTTATTCCACAGTTATTCTACTTAAACAAGTCCACAGATGCTGTTACACTGTAAATTATTAGTTTGATTAAAAATTGCACTTTAAAATGTTATTTTAAAACCGTTTTTCCTCTACAACTTCCCAGTGGTCTCTGGGAACTGCTATATGCAGTTCTGGCAAGCACTGACTTCACAGCTGCTATGACTTAGTTATTTATTTATGCACTATCCTACTTGGCACAATGGGTTTGATTTTGTTAAAGGCACAGTGAATGGGCACAAATCAGGATTTTCAAATTAATTCATTGCTATCAACTGTTAACGTTAGAGGCTGAGAGCCATTGCTCAGACATTGCTCACCCTTCAGAAGTGTGAAATCCACAGAGATTGCTCAGCCTTCCTCTCTCAAATGTAACTTGGCCCTCAAGCTGAAAGGACAAGTTCTGGCACCTCAGGCTCTGGGCCCACACATACCTGACCATAAAAAAACCTCACAGAAATTACCTGAGTGGGAATTTTGGATCATGAAACTTTTCCAGGACCCATGCCTTAGCTGATCTCTCATCCAAGCAGGCAGCTGACAAAGCACTAGGGGTGAATCTTTGAGCATGAAAACACTTCTCACTGGGAAGGTGCTGAGACTCAGTTTTCTTCAGGTCACCCAGCAGCTGCCAGATTCTGTGAGGTTTCTGTCACTGGTGACCTCCATTTGTGCTCAAAGCTGTAATTCCAGCACAGAGAGGTCCTGAGCTGTGCTGGGGAGAATGTGGTGTCCTTCAGGGCTCAGGGAAGCTGTGTGAAGCCCTGGCTGGTGCCATGGCAGTGGAGCATCCCAAAGGTGCCTGACAGGGTGCATTGTGACACCAGCCTGTGCTTTGCACTGCTCAGAAGTTTGGGAATTAGAGTCAGTATCAGAGAAATTAGCCCAGCAGATGACATCCTGTTGCAACCCATCCTGATGGCAAATCTAGACTGCTTCTGAGGGCTCTTGGGAGGAGTGCCTAGAAGGTGGGGCAGGACATTTTCTGCTGGAACCAGCATTTGCAGTGAAAAGCAGTATGAAATATCCATGTATGCATGCTGTAATCAAGCTGGCATGTTGTCCAACACTGATGATCACTATAGTTACAGGGCCCGATCTATTTTGGGTCTAAAATGACAAAGAAATGTAGAATTTCATCCATTTGTAGGATGGCCAGATACTACAGTCATACAAGCATTAACAAAAGTGTGTGTGGAAATCAAGCAACTAAACAGAGGTAGGCAGACAGAAATGTGGATTTTGAGATGCAAAACATTATGCCTATCTACTTTGGTCAAATGACACATCCTTCAGCATAGGATCTGGCATGCCCATGTGTAAAGCACCATGTGATTCTGTGGTACTCTGTAAGTAATACATTTCAGGCAATAATCACCAAAAAAAGAAAAATCACACAAAAGTCATAGCACAACTGCTGTCTAACCTCTTTCCTTAAAAAAAATAAAACCCAAGAACTAGAATATTTTGTGTAAATTGTGGAAAAACACCTCTGTTTGGTTTTTGTTTTTTACCAACACACACTATACTACAGCAAACTGTCCGTGTTTCTTAAAAAACGCAGTCAGTCTGATCACATTAAATGGGAAGGTTCCTGTAAAAACTGTCTTGCTTGTGAAATGGAAAACTATGCTTTTAATAATTTAAATATTATCTCCCAATACTGCATTGTCCCACTGAATAATTCAGAAGTATATTAGGTTCATGTTATGACATTTCAACTTAATATTTGCATTTTGCAGTCACCCTTTCTAATCAAGTTTCCATAAATAATCTGATTAAGATAAATTAATCTCTGATTTGATGTTTTGTGCTGATAAATAAGAGCAACTAGTTTGCAGGCTAATTTACAGTTGGAGCTATGACTAAATAACCACTGCTTCAGTCAAATCTTCTTTTGAATCAGTTGCCCACATCACACTGCTACTGAAAGCTAAACCACTTTTGAGACCAGAAAATGTGGTACCCACTTTGGGCTCTTCATTTCCAACTTGAGAAAGACTTGGCAAAGGGGTAAAAGAGAGCACAGCTGGATACGGACACCTTCTAGAGAGTCTGGATAGCAGAGTAGTGCTCTGCTACCAACCTGTCTACCCCATACACCAGGAGCTTCCAAAACTAGGAACCTGGAAACAGCTGACAAGATGGATCTCCTTTCTCTTTCCTTGATTTTCCCCACAGTGTCAATTAGGCCAGACTCCTTGCCCACACACCACCCATTCCTGACATCAAAATCAGATCAGTTTAGCCCTCATCCTCAGAAGTATTTACACACAGCCACATTCTGTCCTTGTTCATAGAAGCATTGATAGGAGGGTTGCCAACAGCCTGCTTTTTGGCTGGCAGCTGTGAGACTTGCAGGGACAGCCACCGACAAGGCAGCTGGCTGTTCCTCTACTCTATCCTGCTCACGAACCTGATGTTCAGCACCTCAGTGGCTCACTCATGAGATACATGCCCAGGCTTCCTTCTGGCAGTCAGTCTGCCTCCTGTTTTCAGTGGTTGCTCTCTGTGCTATTGATTCTTCCCCATGTGAGTCAGGGGGTGCTCCACTCTTTCACCATACGTGTACAACTGTTCCTCTTCCTTCTTTCTCGTAATGGCTTGCACTATCTCCTCTCTTCTTTATTTCATCTTCTTCTTTCTTACCTCATGCCTGTTCTAGTTTCTTGTTCTCTTTCTCACAGCACTATTTCCACCATCTCTCCTGTTCTTCCTCTCTATCCCAAGCAAGCTTTTCTTGCCTCCTTCTGGCCATTTTTCTTACTCAACCTTCGGCATTTTCCTACCTTATTGCCATTTCTGCTCTCCCATGGTGTGCTGCTCGATCCTCACTTCTATGTCTATGCTTCTCTTCCTCCTTCTTCACATCTTCACACATTTCCAGAAGTCACCTACAGTATCTGAATGCCTCCCTGGGCACAGATCCCTGCAGTTAGTACAACCCCATTTCTGTGTTGGCCTTTCCTCTTCTCCTTCACATGCCTAAGAAAAAGTAGCTGGAGCATCAGATTTCTCTTTTCCTGTTCAATTCACTTCCAACTATCCTTGCATGGTCCTATACATCACGGATGAGTCATTTTCTCCTCAAATCTGGCTTTTCTAAATCAAAAACCTTTTGCTGTGCTCCTCAAATAGTTATTAAAACATTTCTACTGTTAAGACTTTCCCTGTTCCCCCCAATGTTCTTTTTATTTCTAGTTGGATATGTTTGATGTGAGTAGATTGAACTCGCTTGTCAAGTCCTGAGGGATGTTCCTGACATGTTCTAGGTTTATTTACTGTCTTGTATACTTAGGTTTCAGTACTGCTTGGGACTTACGTGCACTTCTAAATGACAAAAAAATACAATGGATGAGATTCAGTTCCACTGCAGCCTGCAAATATATTGCTGGTTTATCCAACACTGATTAGCAATTAAAAGACAAGTTTAACTGTGGATAATCCTCTTCTACTCTTTCTGTCATTATAACTTCCCTTTCCAATAGCAAGTCTGAAAAATAACAAAAGCAAGATGATGGGAAGAATACAAAGAGAGACCTGGGGAACTCCAAACAGGAAAAATTAACAAATTTTAAAAACCCCAAACAACCAAAACCACCACAACCACCACCACCACTACCACCAACCACCACAACCACCAACCAACCAACCAACCAACCAAAAAAAAAAAAAAAACAAAAAACCCCACAAAACCAACCCACACACACACAAAAAAACCCCCCAAAAAACAAACAAACAAAAAACCCCCACAGGATGGAAAGCTTCACATGCACTTGACAGGTGGTGGTCACACCCAAGGTCAAAGACTCAGGCTTATTGCATTCACTGCACATGAATCCTGAATATTCAAAAGGTACAAATCAAACCCTGGACCCTTTACAGTGACTTAGGCCAAGATGCTGACATGTTACCTGATTTCTGAGAATTTGTCCTCTCTGTCAAAGAAAAAATATTTGACTCAGTGAGACTGGCAGAAGCCTCTTTTCTAGTTAAGGTACAAAAAAATTCACAAAAGTCTCCCTTATAGCAATATACTTCTATCCATCTCCTGAGGCCTTGAGACAAATTAAAAAAAAAACCTAAGGAGTGTTTCTGCTAAGTTTTTCATCAATTATAAAACCCATATCTTATTTTTGTCCCCATTCTGTATTAGCTGAACTAGGGGAAAGAGCATCATGTTTATGAAAACTCTTCATTTGAGATGAAAGAAGCAACATACTTGAAAAAAATGTTCTAGAAAATGGATGCAGTAACTGGAAATTTTGTTTGACAAAGTTTCCTAAAAGCTGTGGGTCATAGCAAAATGTCAGCACATCTTCTCCTGGGCTACTTCTCTCTGATTTGCAGCCCCTCATTGTACTGGGGGTAGAAGAGAAGATGTTGCTATGATGTACACTGGCTGTCCCTGAGCCTTATTGCACATAGTAAATCTATAGCCTTGTAAGGTGACCTTGCTAGAGGGTAATAATTTAAATAGTCAGAATAGCAGGGAACAAACTTTAATCTAGAGTGGAAATTAATGTGGGGGAAGGACAGGAAGATTTTTTCCCATTACTTACCACTGCAGCCAATATAAAATCATTGGTTTCTACCTTGCCATTTGTGGCTTTTCTGATGCCACCTAGATTGCCAAAGGTTATTCTTTCAACAAAGTCTCTAATCTGCACCTGCATTATTCATTTGTTCTTGTTGACTTTACAGAATTTTATTTCACATACACTTATAAATGTGTCCCTGCATTACGATTGTAATATCGATTGAAAGGCATTTTAAGAACCACTCAGCATGTACTCCACCAAGTTGGCAGCAGCAATCTCTACACAAAATGCCTCTCACAGCCTAATTTCAACAATCCCACTCTTAACAACAGCTTTCCTAGTGGGGAGCAAACATCTGCAGATGTATTTGAGTACCTATACAATTGTAACCACAGACTTGAATAAATCTTTCTTCTTCTTACAAAGGTAGCCAGCAGTGATTACTGCTTATCACAAATTGCTACACTTAAATGTCACCTTTTTTCTTATGATGTGCTGCTACAGTCCTTGCTGCAGTCTGAGCGTGAAGACAGGAGTGTGACCATGCTTGTGCCTGCCACTGAAGTATCAGAACAGCCCACACTCCGGCCCCAGGACAACCACACCTGCAGCTTTCTATAATGCGCAAAGAGTATTTCTAAGCCACAGTGAGGGAATTCATTTTGCATTTTTCTCACTCTCTTCATTGTATCTCAGTTGTTGTTTTGGTCTGCATTTTGCATGCTGCATGTACAACACCATCTACAAAGAGAAAAGTTATTTGCCATCAGGGAAGGGAATGTTTGCATGTTTTGGGCACACTGAAGTATGTGATTAGGTGCAAGGGAGGTATGTCTGCTTCAATGCTGCTTGAGATGGAAGCAGGTAGAATTACAGAAAGTACAGGGCAAAATGGCTGGTGTGACCTTTGAGAACCATGTGTAATGTTACACTATCAGACAGGAATATAATGTGGACAGACAAATGGAAGAATTCTAACATGGCCTGTTCCTGAGACAGTTGCCAAACAGGCTGAGTAAAATCTGCCCACAAAAAAAAGCATGAGATAATGCAGCCATAGGTTAGCCTGAATGACTGTATCACAATTAAATCATAACTATTTGAGAAGCATTACAGCAAAAGTGATATACCAAGAACTGCCTCAGTATAGCACGAGCTTGTTGCTAATACAGATCACATTCCAAATCCACTTCAGTCTGTGGCACACGGCCAAGTGGAAGAGTATCTGCTATGAGCTCATCGTCCTGGGGGAAAGGGGATGGGCTGCAGGAAGCCAACTACGCCGAACAGCCAGTGCTGACCGGGTGAGCCTCCTTCTCCCAGTGGCTTAAGGTCTGCTACCATCTCTACACAAAGATGACTTCTACACAGAGGTGTTAATCAGTGTGTGCAATCACTTTCTGCCTCTAGCTTTCCTTTACTTGTCTCTCTTTGTCTTTCTGGAATTAACTCTTCTGAGGCTACTCAGTACTTCAATCAACCTTCACCCTACTCTCTTGCAGTGGCCGTGATCAGGGATTGTTTACTAATCTCAGAATTTTAGAAATACTTCTGGGGCACCTAATTCTTCACTTCCCAAGGTTTTCCTCTTTCCACTCTTCTCAGTGCCTTCTGAACTCAAGAAATATACACCCCTCTACGTCTGAGCACATAAACTGCACTGAGAAAAATGAGAAATCTATTTATTTATCCTAGTCAGCTGCAAAGGAGTCTGTGTACAGGTTCAGTTTCAGGGAGTTGCAACTGAGGAAGCCTTGCCATTTGTACAGTTGTCTCTTTTCTTCCGCCTTCAACTCATCTGTCACTGACTATGTAACATAACTAATTGCTTCCAGTTTACAGTGAAATCCACTTAATTTCAAAGTCCAGGGCTTTTTTATTTGTGATGTGCTGCAGAATACTGCACCATTGCTTACTGCAGTATTAATAATTCTTGTCCCCAGGCAGCATATCCTGAAAGATCTCTCCCCCACCACATGGTTGCTGAGGCAATTGCAGATATTTCAATGTGCAAAGCTTAGCATCTGGGTCCAGGAGCCTAATAACCAGAGGGCTAGTTTCTGCTGAATCCCCCGGGAGTCTTGGAATCAGTGAGGTGATATCTTGTGCTTAAGCTGAAAAATAATGTGCAATCTGAAATTTAGACAAATCCTCACTTTATTCCTGTAAGTTTTTACAATTCATGGGTTTCATTAAAACTTCAGATTTAGACAAGTTCTTTCTGTGTCTGGTTTTATGACTCTTAACTGTGCTTTCACCCACTGTCTGAACCTGTGTGAAAGACACCATGTTTTATCAACTGGAAAAGTTCCTCCTTTGCTTTATCTGTCATTTTTGCTGTCAGGTCCTTATGTGACACCTGCATTCGTCATCCTGCTTCTCCCACTCAAGCACAGATCTGTGACAAGAGGAGCAGCTAATAACACCAAGGCCTCACATTTCTTGGTTAGGGTATAAAAATTGGTTTAAGCCCAGATACCAAAAAGAAGTACCTATACTCTCAAGTGACTACTGTTGTCTCTGGATCCTTGGGTTTACTCATGCTCTGTATCTCACAGGACTTGAGCTAAAGGGAGGGTCAGCCAGCCCTGGAGCCATTCTAGTTCTTTGTCCAAGGTGGATCAGCATTACTGCTGACCTTAAATTATACCAAATTTCAACAGCTGCTGTGCAGCTTTCCAAGCAGCAGGGCATTGCTGCAGTCTTTTCCCATGGTGTGCTTTCCATCCAGAAGGAGCTAGGAGCCAGGACCCATGTAAAAATACCTGTTACCAGCCATGCAGCAAACTGAGTACTCAGGGACAGAACTGATACCTAAAATTTAATTTGTACCAAAAAATTCTGGTCTACTAAGCTGTATCATTCACTGTGCTTTGCCACCATTACTCACAAGTGACTTCACTGACCAACTAGAAAGGTTTCTGGGTCAGATGTAATTCTGCCCTGTTATTATATTTTATGCATCATTACTTTCACTTGGTTTTGTAATGTCGGTTGGGTTTCTTACCAACATGAATCCCCATGAGAAGCAGCAAAAAGAAAGACAATACCAAACTGTGCTGGGGCAGATCCTGTCAACATCATAATCCATCCCTGAGAAGTGCAACACGAATCCGCAGTACAGTACAGAAATACTTTTCTTTCATTGCAGCTGATTGTGTTTGCTCAATTAAATTAACGCACACAATAATTCTGTCTAAATCAGAGCTTTCAGTTTTGTTTGCACAGGCAAAGGGAAACCTCAACCCTTTCAACACATCCAAGAACTACCCATTCAAGCAGAATGTCCCAAAAGCAAACATTCTCACAAGGGAAACCAGAATTTAAAATCTGTTAAAACCTTCAAGTTTCAATGCAATCTGTTTTGTGGTCCCATTGTTTCTGCAGAAATTGCTCCAATATGCAGTCTAGACAGTAGCCTTGACAGGCTTATCTTTTATTCATGGAAGACACCGAGAGAGCAGGGAAGAGAGATGATCTGGCTGTTGCAGATTTCATTGTACACCTACTCACTCCTTGCCGCTGTTTTGCTGACATCAGTGTGTTTTGTCCTTTTGCATCTATTATCCATCACCATATGTCCTCTGTTCACAAACATGATCCTCAGGGAATCAAACAGCAAAGTAGTCTAGATATCAGATATTTACATTTCCAAATTTTCTGTGCCTTGCACCATACACACCCTCACTATGTGTATGTCCCCACAACTGGACAGAAGCAGGTTTTCAGACAAGTTTTAGAACACTTTTCCACAGTCCATGTAGGCATGGGGCTTTAGGTCAGTCTATCTTTGTTTAATTTGAGAGTTATGATGTCAGTCCTGCTTGGTACTGATGCAGAGAGTACCCAGACTGCACAATACAGAAGTTAAAAGGCTTCCACTGCCCTTTCATTGCTAGAGTGAGAAGGGGAGCATTTTCTATGCCCTATAGGCCACAGGAAGAAATTGAGGCCAAGCCAGGCCCCAAAATCCTTCTGTCCTCCCTCTCATTCCTCCACTGGCCAAGGACTAACTGCTCTGCAGAGGAAAGCTGAGGAGCAGCAAAAACTGGGCTCTGAGCTGAGCAGGGGGAACACACCTTGGCCATGCACCAGCAGCCTGCAGTTGTCTGAGTGCCACGTCCTCCTGTCTACCTCAGGCCACCCTTGCACAGAGCAGAAGGAAATGGAGGAAAAGCAGAGAGATGCATTCTTCTGTGACTGTGGGCACGCTTCCTACCTTAACAGGGTAGGAAACTTGGAGCTGTTTCAAGTCTCCCCTGGTTTAACTGGATGCATCATGCACCCAGAATCTTTTCATTGGTCTGGTTCCTAGGCTTAAAAAATCCCAGCTCTGCTGGGTAGCCATGACTTCTAGCAGAGAAGTGATATTTTTGAAACAGAAGGCAAGGAGATTCCAAGGGAAAAACAGGATGCCTGATTGTGCACCTCAGGGAGAGACTGAGTAATGACCGGTGGCAGTAAACCTCCGCTCACTGCTGAGAGGGACAACTGTGGACAAGGGTGGAAGGTGGGGAAATGACTGGAAACACCAATGACAGTGGAATATAAGTAATTTTGTATTCTTCCACTGTATGCCACACTAGAAATTATTTTCCAGTTGCTACATTCACAGGCATTAGACAATCAGGAAATTCAACCTTCTCTCCCTTTTAACATCTTACACTTTTGGCAGCTCACAGCAGTTCATTTGGCAGGCGCGTGCACCAAATGTGCCTTTCAGTCTTGTAACAGATGGAGTACATTACACACAGGACTGCATGCCTCACGTACAATATCTAACACTTAAACTAGGAAAGGACATCCAACAGATCCCACTGACCACAAAATTACTTCCATATTGCTGAAGGGAAGAATTCTATAAATGAGTTAGAAGCAAATATTCTCTCTGCATGGTAAATAAATGTGTTATGCCTGACTCTGCAGCCTCTGTTTCCATAGATGCAAGCAATGTATTCTTGTATTCACATTTTATTTTGGATATGTCCCACCTGAAATCTAAACCTAAATAATTAAACATCCTTTGATCTGTTTACATTTGTGGTGCTATTCTTTCAGAAAGAATGAGTACCAGATCATTTTGCTAGCATTTGTTCAGTTTTAGTGGCTTCTTTGTTATATGGTTATACATCCCAGAATAAAATATTAGCCACACAGAATTGTCAAGGACCATAGGCTTTTGATTAGTTTAGAGATTAAAACATTTTATTCAATTCATAGATCAAATCTAAAGGTATTTTAATTTCAAGTACAACTTACAGAAGATTTTCAGAAATGCTCCTAGCATAATTTTGTTTTTTAAGTGCCCACAGCAGATTAGTTGATGGAGCTAAAGAAGGCACCTCTTACAACATGGCAGCTACCAGGTGCATGGAAAGAACAGCCAGAGGGCAGAATAGAAAAAATAACAAAAGGACAAAATATTAAAATATAAACACTGATGGGTTTATTATTTATATATTCAGAAACTGAGGGAGGAATTCACACAGCTGTGAATCACACAGCAAGTTAGAACCTATCAGTGAGTGTTTAATATATATTAAACACATGTGCTAAATTATACAGAATATTAAATAACACGTATTAAACACTCATGGGTGTTTTCTAACTTGTGGTGTGATTTGAGGTGAGATAGTCACTCCCTTCTTCGATTTCAGAATATGGCAGATAGGGATAAAAATATATGTTGATATCAGTGCTCTAGCCTGAGGACATCCTGGTATTGAACAGCAGCCATTCAGGTGTATAGTGTTACAGTTTTTATCACTGAATTATAGATAGTGCTGTCAATACTTCAGCAACTCAAACACCAGTATAAGCTATGGACTGAAAATCCTATCTTATGCACTGCAGAGCTGTACTTAAGAAACAGACTATGGGCCCATTGTCTCCTCTGTGATCCACATTGTCTCATCTAGGGCAGAGTCAACTGCAGAAAAAAGAAATTAAGTCTACTATGGATGCTACAGTGTAAGCTGCTGCTCAGCATGGCTTATCAGAAATCATGGGAGACTTCGTCCCCTCCCCTCATGAATCTGAGGAGTTTAATTTCTGCAACTTTTTATACATGTCTGTATGACTAGCTGTTTATTGATATACATTCTGATGTGAAATAAGACTGGTATAAAGGAAAACAAAACGCTTCATTTGTGGACATAAGAATGCATTGTTTGGTCTGTCTGAACCCAATTATCTGGAGGACAAGTGCATATCCAATTAGTCTAACTACACATACATGAACAGAATTGCAGTAAACAATGGTTCAACAAAATAATTACTGTATTTGTTTTCACTTTATGGAAGATAATAATACTAGGTCTGCAAGAAAGCTTCCAGAGCCAAATACTTTTCTTCTAAAAATTCATTTCCTGCTGTCACAGAAACAGTCTTAAACTGAGCAAAGCAGAGGTACAAAGTTAATGTTGATTGAATTCTTACATTCCTACAACTTATCCAGACCACGGAGACAAGATAACAGACAAGGATAAAGAATAACTCTTAATTCGTGGAAAGAGAGTAAGAATTTACGAAGAGTAATACTCCTTTATTCCGCCAAGCCTTATCTCTTTGCTCCAAGTACAGATGGATTTTATTATGGCAGAGACGAGAGCCAATAAGGCAAGTTCACAAATTTCTGTACGACACAAAACAATGCTGTTTACAACAGCAATATGTAGATGTATTACTTCAGTATGAATGTATAACAAACAATTTCAGGCATAAAAATTCAATCTTCCTTGAGAATTCAGTTGCACCCATAAAACAAGTTAAAACAGAGCAGGCAAAAAAAGAGAACTCAAAAAACACATCAGACTGGCTGTGACCAGTCCAAGCCTTCTCCTCTCACATGGGCACATGTGAATCTTCTTGGTTCTGCTGTGCTATTGAATCTAGACAAAGAAAGTATTGTACCCCACAGGCCCAGACTGCTCTCTAGGGCAGGGCTCTTGACTGTAGAGTGGCATTGCTAAAGTGCTGGGGATTGGGGCCTCATGGGTCTTTTATAATGTTAACAATGATTGTATGGACAAAGACACTGGTGACAAACCACAGTGCAGACAGGCAGGGCTGTGCTACCAGCAAAAATGCTGCACCAGATAAATTATCAAGCCTGGGTTACCTGCATTCTTTGCTTCCACTGGGGCACTTGCATTCATATATTTAGGTTACCTGATCTTTGTTCACTATTTATGTGCAAGACATCAGTCAGTTTAAGCAATGCCCACTGTGCTCTGAGGTGGACTAAGCATATTGATTTCCTTAGATCTAACTCCAGAAATAAAAGGATAAACATGTGCAATAGAGAAAGGGAGAGATGTAGGACTTGTGTGTATAGTTCAAGACTTGCTCTGCCTAAAACCATGATGTGGCAAGGCAGGTCATGGCAAGAACCCATGGGACACTGTGTTGTGCTTGTGCTGTGCTGAACACTCTGACTCATGGATATTGTCAATGTTAGATGACATATGTCACAGATTAAAAAGTGATGACTCTCTGCTATCACCCACCAAGCACTCTTGACATGAAAGGCAGTGTGTCCCTCTACAGCAGTGACAGTTCACAGCCAGAACTTTGATTTGACCTGGTTAGAATTTGGGGTGCTAACAGGTGGGGTACAGAACAATCTTTTAGAAGATTTCTGACGGAGACTGCTGTTAAAACCAGTTAAAACCAAATGAGAGCCTGAGTAACAGCTCAGATAACCATATTCCTATTGTCTGATCTATCTTATTACACTGCAGGGCTGATTTACAGGTAAACATACAGGTATTCTTTAAAATACCTCGAAAGAATGTACACATTATAAACCATATCTTTCCAACATATAGGGTCCTGACTTTTGTTTCTAGCACACTAAACACAAGCCTACACAGTGGATTTGCTGTGAGATTACTAATGAGACATAGACTGAAATCTGAGCCTTGAAGCAGCAAGCATCCTAAAGAAAACAACCATACCTAAACAAAACCAAAACCACAACAAAACCAAACACAACATAAAGAAAACAGCATTGGTTTTAGCCAATTTTTACTCACAGTTACCAAAGCTGTGTAAAAGTAGCAATCAGATACCTATACAGAAGGCATGAACACAGTATAAACACTTTTGTTTATGTATTCTGAGGGTCTCAACCACCACTCAGAAAGAAGATTACTAAGACAACACAAATATCTCCCTAGTTGGGTTTGTATTAGTCCTGAAGCCCTTTGCTAAAACTGTGAACAGAGGTGAAGCAACTACAAGTTTGAACCAGATTATATAAAATGACACCTGCTTTCTTTACAATCTGTATTTCATTCTTTTTGCTCTCCCATTGGATTGAAAGCACAATTTTTAAAACAGTTGCCATCAGTGCAGCATTTTCAAAAAATATTTCTCATAATATAGAAGGTTTCCACATGGGTGAAGGTAATGGAAAACTCATTTATTTCCAGTTTTGGTGTAATTCACAAAAACCTGTGTAGTGAGTACACACGCTTGTAAAAACAAATCATTTGAGTTTTCCAGGCCCTAGATAATTATGTCTTGGAAGGCTTCCATTTCATCTTTCCAGATATTTGATAGAATTTGTATGGCTTTTTGACAGCTAAACTCAGTGTTGTTGGGAGCTATTATGCCCTGCTTCGTCTTCCTGTCTCTGCTCAGCCATCCTCCATCTGGTGTGGGTAGGAATTTTAAGACCATGTGCAGCTGCTTCAATGGGTGAGCAATGCAGTTCACAAACTGGAGTTGAATGTGGCTGAATTTTATATTGCTGCTGCGATAGGCTGGAGACAGCAGTGGCCCAAATGGCTTCACTGGTCATCATCCAGATGTTTGCCATAAAGGTGGTGATCTCCAGGAGGGGCTGGGACACAGTGGGTGGCAGTATGCCTTCAACACTGGGACTTACACCTGCTGCTCCAATCCCACCATGAAAAAGTCACCTATTCAATTGAACACCACTGCCACTTAGCAATAATTCCTTCCCACGCATTAACAAATTATTTTTAGGCTTGTTTATTTTGTTAACAATACTTTTGCTAGTTTTCCAGTTGGTTAAGATAATCATATTGCCTCAATAGCCAAGGCCGGTCCTCGCAATCTAAGTCTGGTCCTGGCCCTAGGACACAGATTTAGAGTTTAGACTGCTCTGTTGTTATCCACACTGTACTCACTTTATTGCACTGTAGTGTGATCTTAATGAGGTTTCCTCTTCCAAACTTGAACAAGTGGCAATGGATTTGATTTTCAATGATACCACTTCCTGGGAGAGTGTGGTTACTGACACTGTTTGACCTTAATAAGTTGTCTGGGATTCTAGATGACATTTAACAGCATAAGCTCTAACCAGAATAGTGTGAGAGCTGTCCCTACGGAAAAATGCCTCATTCCTTTTGGGATAGTGTTAATGCATGTGGCAAAGGTGCTGCTTTATTTTTCTGCTCTAAAAAATGAAAGAAAAGCAATGATGGCAGATGTTTTTTTCTATGGCCTAAGCTCCAAGACATCTTCATCTTTCAATAAAACCTGCCCATGATTTTTTAGACCAGTGCAATGGGTATTGTTAGACACTGAGTTAAATCTTGTCAGATTTAACCTGGTTCAGCCATTTCCCCTCAACAAAGAGGCAAAGGAATCCTGTTGCTATAGGTAAAAGGCATTTGATATGTTTTTATTTGAAATTTGAATGGATGCTAGGCACTTAAGTTAGAAAAAGAGTGAAATGCTGATAAGCAAGATTAAAAAAGTCAGATTTTCTTGGTCATAGAAAGAGGTACAAAACCAGACTTGGTCCTAAACTAAAAGACTATGAGGAGGATGTTATTTGATTACTTCTTTGCTCAAAACAAAATTCCAAATTTTCTGTGTTATTCTGAACAAAGAAATCAGAACAAACTAACTTAACTCGCTGCTTGGTCTCTTTTCCTCCCTGGAATATCCTTAAAAGCCCCAAATGTTTTCTAGTCACTTGGACCAAAAGGAAGGCAATTATCCATGCTAGGTCTTTTGGGAAGAAAGAGAATTTGTGTGGGTAGTTCTATTCCCTGCTGTTCTACATTTGTTCGTGTTTCTGATGGTTGTATTATGGTTAATTAAGCCTTACATAATTTTTTATTTAAATAATTGCTAAATTATTGAATTCTCAATTGTAGGGTCTAGATCTGCAAAGAGGTGGAAAAAAGAAACAGCATAGTTGCCCATGGAACAATTTCAGGCAGGTGTTTTACTTTTCTCCCATTCTCTTTCTCTTTTTTTCCCCACCTCTCAGGAAGTGGGTGTCATTCCATAACTTGACCCCAATTATACCTTTCCTCAAATTATCTGACTTTTCCAACTGTCTTATTATAACCAACACCTAATCATTACTTGGGAACAACTGAAGCTTTTTCCAAAAGAAAAGCAGGGAGGAAATGAACAACAGAGCATGTTTTATAGTCCATCCAGAACACCAAAAGCCTTCTCTCTTCAACACACCTCCACATGAGGCTTGAGTTTTGTAAATAAATTCAGGGTCCAAATTCAAAGAAAAAATAAATCAAGCATAATTAAAAGAACTTTACAGAAAAAAAACTTGAACATTATTTCAGCTTTCTGCATTGTCCATTACTTACTCCTACCTGACCTGTTTCAAATTAAACATCTTTGTTTAAAAATAAATATAATTTTTATTATCAAAATGATCGTTTGATTCTTTTCCATCCTTCTTATCTCCACACATGGTGGGTTGGCCACCTGTTTAGTGTCAGCAAAAGAGCCTCTTCCTTTCTTACAGCATGTGAGAGCCAAGGATATAATTACTATAGATGGTGCACAGAACACAATTGTCTTAAACTCTCCAGTTTTCATTTTTCATGATAAACTTTCTTTTCTGTATCGTACTCTTCTGGGCAATTTCATGGTTTGTGCATTTGAAGGAGGAAATGAAACTAGAGTTCCATCACAGGTGTTGTTGACTGATAAAGATAGAGAATGAAGTCTATTTTTAGAGCTAGCTAACTAATAAGAAATTTAATTGTTTATCACTAATGTTCCTAGACTCAGATGCTGTGATAATTGCAATGGATGGTCTGACGTGGAATAAACAGATGACAAGACATAAAATGTTAGGCTGATAAATTTAAAGTCTTACTTCAACATATTCTATCTATTTAAAGTAAAAAAATGAAAACTTAAAATCTCAAAAATGAAGCTTTTCTTCAAAGACATCCATTATTGATGGAATTAAGTTTTATCCAAAATACCACTTAAATAATTTGATCTTACCACTAACAAATGCAAGAAAAAGACTTCAAAAACACAAAGCCCACAGAAAGTGCGTAGCACTTGGGAATTTTTTGGTATGCCTACCTCTTCACCTTGTTTACATTTACCCTTCATTCAAGTTGAATCATTTAAGTTGTCCCTTGATGTTGTCTGGTCTAAGCTCTTACCCAAAGCAGGCCTAGCCTCCAAGTAGCCTCCAAGCTGGATTAGGTTGCTCAGTGACTGGCCTGTGATGAGAAATCTCCACAGATAAACATTAAACATCTTCATAGGGCACCTGTGCCAGTGTTTAATCACTCCCATGGTTAACAGGTTTTTGCCCTATTACCTATTTAGAATCTCTCTTGCTGCAAGTTGGGACTGATGTCTTTTGTCCTTCAAGCAGACACCCCTGGGAGCACTATAGTTTCACCTTGTAAACAGCCCTCATTTTGCAGCTGAAGACTTTATTGTTTTGAAAATTGAGCCAAACAAACCCATCACCCTCAGTCATGGAATACGTTATGTGCTCAAGACACCTTCTGCTGACCTCACTTGAGATTTGGCAAGATCTTTCCTGTACTGGGGTCCCAAAATGGGATACAATACTCCAGATGTGGCCTCATAAGTGCATGAAGCAAGGGCAGTAATTACTGGTAGATGAATTCTGGCTAATGAAGCACATCTTTCATACTCACCATGCTGCTAGTACTTAATATTTGTCTCTACCTCCTCTCAGGTTTCAACTAGGCCAAAACCTTGTTTTCATGTACAGCCCAGCTGAAATAAAATTTATGCTATCACTCCTTTAGAAAGATTATTAAACAAATGTTAAATGTAATACCTCTTCAGAGCTTGTCTGACAAGCAGAACAAATGTAGCTGTCCAAATCTGATATCATAAACCCTCAAGCCATGAAACGTGGAAGTCCTGTTATGTCAAATAACCTCTTCTAACCTCAAGCCTCCAAACACTCACAGTATGCACTAAAAAATGGCTAGTTCCAAAATAGCCTTGGATTAACAACTAGATCGAGCACTGGACTTTAGACTAGTTTAATGATTGCTAGTTTGCTATTGTTACTCTGAACTGCTATTTTACTCTGAACAAACACTAATAATTGGACAGTGATTTTTGCTAGCAATTTGAAAGGTATAGTACACCATGGAAGGTTTCTTTTGGTCTGCTCAGGTAACTGTACATATGGCTCACTATGGTAATTTATTTTTATTATAAGAAGAGCTGGTGTCATGCTGAGTACTCCTACTTACACAAACCTGAAACATTTATTTCAAGATATTTCATAAAGTTACTCACTTCTTGCACAAATAAGTTCTACAAGTAACTAAGAAACAGTGGAGAACTAAGTCTTCATGTCTTCCTTACAAGTGTACTGAAAACTTCTTACTAAACAGAGTTTTTATGTAGTCTATTTAAACCTGTTGTTACTAGTCTTCTAAACAAGTGAAGCCCTTGAAAGAGATAATTGTCTTTAACTTGCTTTACCCTACTTTTTCTTAAGCATAAACTACTTGTCTGCTAAGCAAGGTCTCTCAAACCTCAGGTTCTGAAAAAGGAAGATTATTTATTTTGTTTGTGCTATGAGAGCTTTCAGGATCTGAAATGCTGTCTGAATGAGATCTTTTTCAGACAATGTTTTTTCAAAGTCTGTCTAGGCACAAACAAAGCTTTTGACAAAGCTTACAATAATGTAGGGATTGAAGTAGAAGTCTCACAGACCACCTGCCAGAAGATTAGAGAGAATCAATAAGCAATTACTTGCATGATTCTAAAGACAAGCCAGATCTTGCTGTGGTAAGGAAGCACAGCCACAAAATGAAGGATAGATAAGGTTTTTACATGAGAAGGCAAGTTCTATTCATGTTTATATCAGCTGAAAATACACAATTATTTGTCTCAATCTCAGGGTAGGAAAAAAGTGAACAAAGAGCTGCTTACCTATGCAGATAAAGCCTGTATCACTGAAAGGTACATCAGGGAGAGAAAAGACAGTCGCTACCATTAACTTTTGTTTATCAATCAGCTTCTCCATTTCTATCTCTTGAAGTTCACCTCTTCAAGTCTGGCACTGTTAGCACACTGCAACAACTTGCCTAGAAATGTTGGTCAGTGTCATAGTGTTAAAAAAGGTCAGAGATACACTTCATCAAGAAAACAATACAAAACAACAACAACAACAAAACCACAAGGCTTTTGCTGGTATACAGTAGTAAACATGCATATAAAATTGCAGCTCTGTTAGCAAAATCTGTTGGCTCAGCTCAACTCATGAACACTATAGTGGAAAAATCTTTCTATTGGACCTGAATCCTAGTTCCGGAATAATGTACCACGAATGCAAACTACTAAAACCAACCCACCTCCCAGAAGTTTGAAACTGCTACAAGGTAGTCAGGCACAGGTGGCCAGAGCCACCCAGCTACTTGTCAGCCACACTTCTGCAGAGCAGCACTCATTAACACCATACTCAACATCACTGGCTTGGTACATTCAGTGTCAACACTCAGGGAATGACCCTGGTGGAAAAACGTTTCAAAAATTCACGTAAATTAGAACAGCAGATATGGGGGAAGAAAAAACTGTATGAATAGGGGTGTAAAAAAGCATAAAAATGCATAAAAATTAAGAAGCAACTGCAGTGCCCTATGGAGCAGAAACAGGCATTTTCCACTGTTAAATGTAACTTGCCCATGTAACCTTCCCATGAGAACAGTTCAGTTAGTAGAAATTCACTTGGAGAAACTCTGCAGCTTAGATTAGAACTGTGAATTCACAGAGAAATTTCGTTTCCATGGCTGTCAGTCCAGTATGTTTAACACTTACTAACTGTTAGAAAAAAATGGTAAAATTTTAAAAGATAATGTTAAGCAAATTACTATGGTCATCACAAAAACAGACTACAAAACTAAGCAGTGTGAATTATTCACGTTTCATCAATTTACAAAAAATACCTGGCTGTATTTCAGCTTCAGTCTTTATAAAAACAGCAATTTGTACACCTACTTGTTCATATGCCAAAACAATTTTTACACCTACCTGAAAAAAAATCGTATCAACAAAATAAGGCTGTCAAAATTGCTTACAATTTTTAAATTAACTAGGGATAAAACGAATCCTAACTTAATGACTGTTCCCAAATATACAATATTCTACTCATGACAGAAAATGTGTGTCATTGAATAGGTCCTCTTCGAAGCACCAAGCTCATATATTGTCAGACAAATGGCTTCCTCATTAATCAATCAGCCTGTGAAAAAGCTCTCCAAGAAAGCCTACTGCAGTATGCTCAAGGGAAAAATTCAATCCCTTTTGTCTTCTGATATTCAACAAATATTACAATAAATGGGTGCACAGACAGGAATGTCTCCCAGAAGATGGTCTGTTAACTCAATATACAAAAATTAGAAGTATTCAGATCAAAAATATGAACTTAAGAAAAACAGGATACTTTTTTAAGGGAAAAGAAACATACCTGATGCACAGGGAAAAGCAACACACCCTATCACGTGACTACTCCTTTCAACCAAAACTAATAAACCTTTTCAATGTCATATATTAAACATGTGCAAAGAAGTACTTAGAAATTACATTAATATAAATTGCTTAGCAACTTACCTCAAATAACAGAAAAATACAAGGAAACGTAAGTAATTCACACAATTAACAACAGCAAGAGAACATATTCATTGAATAAAGGATTTGAATAAAATTATTGTCTTGCATCTCCCAGTTCAAGTTTCCATGACAACTTTTCTTTACTCGTGAATAGCAGGTTTGAAGCAGTACCAAAGTATGATTCAAATGTACTCTACATTTTATTTGAGCTTATCAAGCAAGATTCTTAGTAAAGAGAAGAGAAAATACATGCTTATTACATTCATTTTACAAAATACCTAAGCGTGTACTACAAAAGACTCCACAATGGTGATGTAACGGTAATTATTTCAATTTAAACTCCTGACTGCTAGCAATAGTGGCACATAGTGAAAGCCTACGCTTACAAAATAGTTAATTACTGTAAATGAGGCTAGTCAAATTTGCTTGCAACTGAAGTTTCTCCATATTTAGTAGGTTTAATCTTGAAAGTGCACAGGAACTAAAGCTCCTGTTAACTTGAAAGTATCAGTATATGAATGACCAGCAGTAGAACAAGCAACCTTCTCACATGAGCTGAGTGTTCAATGGAAATGAAAAAAATTATGGTAAAGCACCTTTATTGTCATTCCAGTGACTGCGCTGTCATCACACAGAAACTAATTTAAATGAAAGTATGGTTTTGGGGGTCTTCAGCACCTCTGTATTTAAACATACACAGACTTTTGAGGATGACAAAATTAAAAGAAATGAAGTTGATACAGCATGAAGCAAGGAGCATTACCACATAACTAAATGAGCTGGACTTCTTTTTAAGGATAAATTCTTCTTACACGAGCTCCATTTCTTGAGTTCATCAATTTGAAAACCTCCTTAGAATTAATAGGGCAGGTTTAAAAGACAGCATTTGCAATTATCACAAAAAAAGTATTCAGCTTTTCCCAAAGGATACATATCTTTTTCTATTACCTCAAGGAGCTCTGGAGACAGGTGCAGAGACACATGAGCTTGCTCAGCACAGCTTATTAGCTCAGGCTCAGAGTCATGGTAATGAAGCAATATGATCTGCAGGCCAAAGCTGGCCCAGTTCCAGGCAACTTTAAGTGCAGTCAGAGGAAATGTATCCACTTTGTGTGTCTGTCCATAAAAATGGTACTCACAGCCAATATTTCAGCTTCAGGTGCTCATTCTGCTCGTCTCCATTTTTAGAAGCTCAGCATGAGATACATCAGGAGTGAGCTTTAGAGCTGCACACATTTCAGCATCAGAAACATCAACCCCCAGGAGCGGAGCTGTTCATCTGAGTTTCTGAGCTCACGTTTGAAAAGACTGGCCATGGCCACTGGTTTTCAATCTGAGGATTCATGCATTATTTCTAACTAAGAAAACCAGGCCTAGTCTCAACAGGCTAAGGCCAAGAATAAAAGGCACATCTTTCAGAGTGCTTTTTAGAGGATCTGCAAGGTGCAGAACTCTGGCAGCTCTTCCCAGGAAAGTACTCTCTTCACTGCCATGGAGCATCACTCCACATCTCCCACCAACTGTACTGAGGCTTCTCATCCCACTAAGTTACTGAAAATACAGCTCATGTGAAAATATTTCTGCCTTCTATTTGTCAGTAATGTTTTCCTCAACGAGTAAGGTCTTGTGCATAGCCCTGCTCCTTAGCTTTCTGTATCTGCATAGGAAATCTGTTTTCTGTCACCTTGTGCTATTTCATATTTACCCACAAAAGATTGTCACCAGGCATTCCTTCAATCTGTTGCAGAGAAATGCTGATTTCAAATGTTTCAGAGTGTTTGTCTGAGCAATTCTTTTGACCATTGCCCTTCACTTACTTGTGAAAAAACACATTTTTAAGCACTCTTAACCAGCTTCTGTTGTTAACTTTTGTCCTTCTCCCAGAGATATTAGATGTTGACATCTAAGATTAACAAGGAGCTTTGTCACATCACATTTCTACCACAGAAGGACTTTCCTTGATAGTCTATACACAAGATTTCTCGAGTGATGTTTAGAATGGCTGATTCACTCACATGAGTCAAAGTCACAAGAGCTACATCAAATCCCAATTCAGAACTGTGTTGACTGATCTCAACAAAAGAAAACAATATGAAGAAAACATGGAGCACAGCTGACTCCTGAATAGCCAATTCTAGTATTTTAAAGGCAAGCTCAGTTGTCAGTTGTTCTTCTATCACATATACAGTTGTCTTAACAGTACTTTCTGGCAAGAAAAGAAAAAAGTATTAGGAATACTACTAAATATTACTAAAAAACACCAAATGAGGTCTTATGTAACTCCTTATGTCTTCCCACTGCTTTACACTACACACACCATATGTATAAAAATAGGATTTGTAAAAACTAAAACATGACATGGCTGTATAGCATCTACAGTTCTTTTCTCTTATAGCATTTTTTCTTTTGTATCATATATTCCAATTACTGTACTAGAAAAAATTGTAAAGCCATCAATAAGTTATATAAGATACCTTTTCTAAAACAGTTATGAAATTGATGTTTTTAGTCTTCTAAAACATTACAGTTGTCAAATATATTAAACATCTTTGCTTAAAAAATCCAAAGCTAGAACAAATACTGCATTAAATTACATTAATAATGGCTCATGAATACAGGCTATTTTGAGGGAAAAAAAAAACTCTACATAAATAACTTTTAGAAAAGTGAAGGAAACATTATTTTGTCATGCTCTCTTTTTCCTCTTATCATTTGTTGTGTTTAGAGGTTTCAAAATTTGGAATAAATCTCATAGGTGATAAATTAACAGGAACTGCACATTATCATAATCAAAGTCATGAGATAAATTTTAGGGGGTCAGACAGATTAATAATCCTGCATTCATATAAATATGTAAGTAGGCAAGATGGAGTGAAACATGAGCAAGTCTCTCTGTTTAGTTATACCTGAAAAACATCTTGATATTGCAGCACCACACAAAGCATGACAGGTTCCAAAAAATAATTATATTCTTTTTTTCACAAGGTAATAGTCCATTTGTATTTTATGAAATTACACAGCTTTATTAAAAAAAAATCCACGAGTGTGCTTACCAATATTAAAAATCCAGAGAATTACAAGGATACTTGTAATGTTCATTATCTGTATCTGTCATTTTTTACCATAGATCTAGACCTACTTTCTATAAGTGACTTTTTCTATCAAGACCTTACTGAGATAAACACGTGATCATCTTCCTTTAAAAAAATGCTTGATTTTGGTGTCTTATCTTTACAGAAAGCACACAAACAAAGAAACTTAAGTGAGCAGTCTCACCAGCTCCATTTTGTGAAAATAATTCCATGAACCATAGTGAACTACAGCAAATTATCATCAGCAAGCCTTGGCACCATTACTGTTTGGAAATCCTGCCTAAATACAGGTTGTCTTCAGCATGAAAGTGAAGAGGTCTGGCTCTCCACATCTTTAGTTTTATTTTCTTCCACTATGGATACAGTAAATCATATGTTTAAAACAAAACTAAATAAAATCACTTCACAAGCTACTTTCAAAACGTATTCAAAGCTACTGGCATTTGCATAGGGATAAAAACAAAACAGAGGAAGAATCTCAGTTTTAAGGATTCCATCACTTAGGGGAAAAACTCCATTACTGGCCCACACTATGAACCTGCCCAAATATCAATATCAATATCAAGCCCTCCATACAATTCCCAGCATCTCCACCCTCTGTTAGCATATATGACCAAGAAGGTATTTGTCCAGTAAAATGAAGTTCATGGAGCTGTGTCTTTTTCTTCTTCTTAGAACATAGGCCCATTTGTGAAGTTGGGCAATATTTCCTTTAAATCAAAACACATCATGATGGAATGATGTTGCATAAAAAGGCACATGCAAGGACACAATTTTGTGATGCAAAAATACAGTCTGATTTATGACACAGCATAGCAAACTTTTCTGAATTTCTCCCAGATAATTTCAGAGCAAGCAAAAAGTTGTGTCCAAATTTTCAATGCACTTGAACTTATACACATAAGTCCTTCTCATATACTCATCTTCCATCTTATTATGGTATATATGAGCTTCTGTTTAGTATTACAAATCAAGATGATTTTCCATTCTGGTGTAGTATGTTGCTGCCAAGAATGAGTCACCTTAATCACATGGAATTCTAAGTGGCTAGTCCTTGCTTTTTGAGCTGAATAAATTAAGATTTCTGCAATCCTGACCTGCTGTGGCCCCTATTTAACATAACTGTTTATCTTTTTAGGTTCAGATAATGATAATAAACAAATACCCAGTTTCTGAGATGACTTAACACTTGTGCAAATCTGCAGCTTTGAATCCGAGTTCAGTGGAGTTATTCCATGGGCAAAGTGATGTAAGTTTAAAAATATTCCTTGACTAGAAGTAGTGTTTTCTCTGAATTTTTTTTTAGGCCTAAAATACAGCTATCCCTCTAACATTCCTTAAGTCACGGCTTCAGTATTAGCTCAGATACATTAGCTCCAAACAAAACCAAAACAAACAAATAAAAATGAAAACAAACAAAAAAAGAGAGCAAGCGAGAGAGAGAAAAGATGCTCAAGAATTAATAAAATGATGTCCTGACCCAATCTGCTTTCAAGTGCATTTTTCTGGAGATGGTCAGAAAACAGCTATTTTGCCTGCATTATGCAACCACTCTAGCAGTCACACACCTCACACTGCTCCTTTAGAAGCTACTTTATTTTCTACTTTAAAATCCATATTTGAGTACTTAATTTTTCTTTCAGTAACAAGCTTGTCTTATACCAAGACACTTTTCACTCCCAAGCGAACTGGAATCTGCTTTTGCTTTCCATTTTTAAACTGCTATGTAACAGCAATATAAAGAAAGCAAAAGTATGTGGACATGGTTTCAGTTTACCTTTAAAATTCAGAATTAATTGTATCTTTCTTTATTTCCAAATCACTTACTTTCTTAGGCCCAGATCTTGGATTTATATGCCTTTAAACTCAAGCATAAAATTAATAGCACTGTTACCCTGCAGAAATTCAGGTAATCTGATAACACTTTTTTATTAGCTCTTCACTACAGATGAGGTTTTCAGAAAACAAGTTCTTGAAGCTGGAAATGAAATTTTTAAGGATTTTATTCACATCTAGGATAGCAGGGCTCCATTCTGTTCTCAGTCTACTGAGTGGTCTTCTGAGCAATGAAGAGGTACAGACTGAGATAAATGAAAAAAAACTGTCTAGACTTAACAAGTGATTGCAATTTGGATGCTGCATGTTACTTGGTTTATCTGTAGAGAATGAAAAAGGAGATTAGATTCAAAAATAGGAAAGTCTGTCCATGAGCAATTTAGGATTTGGTAAAGCATCTCCAGCATGAGCATTAGGCTGTGCCAGAGAACATGTCTGGCTAGACTTCAGCCTCAATGCTTATCTGCTTATTAGCAGGGCTCACACACACACTCTGATGCCTCAATTTCAAGGGCAAGTGAATTACCTGATACTCACGTTGGGGGCTGTGTGCAGTGGGCAGTGACATCTCTGTCCTGCTGCCTGCGTTTTCCTGGAGGTGATCCAGGCAGGCTTTCCAGGGGTAACTGCAACTAAAGCAGTATGGGGTTCTGTACAGTCTGCCCCACAAAAAAACCCTTGTGCAGCTGGGTTCTGCAGTGCTGCACACTGCTACATTACTGTTCATGCCTGAGTGGCCCCATTTAACAACAACTTGCAGGTGTCTGCTTGAGTGAAGGTCACACCTTCCTCTACACATGCATGGAAGTAGAAAGCCAAGACTTAGACCCAACCTCCTATTCCCTTACAACACGACAGAATGTTCTAGTTTGTTATGATTGAATATTATTAATTGCCCTGTTTTAATGTTAAGGCTCTGTTTAATGCTTAATAATGTTTAATGTTCTGTTAAGGCTGGCCCTTTTAGATCTGGCCAGCGCAATACACCAGCAGTACCAAAGAAAATTTTACATTTCTCATTGGATCAATTTCTGTTTTGAAAATATTGATTTTCTCATCACCTGAAAGTGTAAGTATTACAGGGTGTTCTGTGGGTAGTAGAACTAAGAAGCAGGCTTCTTAGGGGTTGTGTTCTTTGTTCTCAACCCTCGGACAACACCCACACAAGGGCAAGAAATAGGGCATGCACCTGCTAACATCCAGCTGCCAGCTGGTTAATGTTCAGCTGCTGAACAGAACCTCTAACACCTGGGTTGTCTGTCTTGTTTCTCTCAGTGAGAGCTTTTTCTTATACAAAGTCACTAGTTCCCATTAAATCTATAGGAGTATGCCTCATTCTAAGACTTCAGGGAAAGTTTCTAGAAAAATGTTATTTTAAATGTAAAATCTCTAAAACTAACCAAGCACGAAAAAAACATACTACTATAATCACGGTAATATCCAGTCTCTGTGTTAGCTGTGCCTGTTTTCCAGCTGCTTGATTGCTCAAGTACCAGTTACCTATTGTCTGCTTCTGGGTGGTAAACACTTCATGGAATACAGGACTACCAACCATTGTTTACCACATATTAGCACACCAGACAGAGATTTCAAGCCTCATTGTCCTTCAAATCCCTTCTTGACATAAACAGAGAAACCTGAAGATTTTTTGTTGTCTCTGGACATTCTGCCTCCAACTCATCAGAGAGAAAAACACAGCACATTACATTTGATAGTTTGTTTTTATTATGTACTTGAGTAATCTTGAGTAATAATTTAGTATCTTCCTTATAGCCATATGCCAAGGAAGTTCCCTATGAAGAACTACAGTGAGAGTTTTCTGAGAATCAGACCATCACACATTTGAGAGGTATACAGATCTATTCTCCTGGCTACTTGTGTTCCTGCCCATCTGTTCCAGTGGCAAGGTGCCTGCTTATGGACAGACATGTCCATTTCAATAAAGCAAAAATAACAATTATTAAGAAAAAAAAGCTTCCAGGTGACGTAATACTTCCAGCACTCCTACTTCCACAAGGAATCCCTCCTCACTCGCAGCAACACCATATGCTTCTCTCACACTACTCCTAGAGACACATGTGCCAAACTCTGATGGTAGGAAAAAAGGAGACCATGAGTTCACAACTGCCAGGATGACAGGCTGTATACAGCACTGGGAACCTGAGAAGTACACTAAGGGAACATGTGGTGTTCAAACGTGTCACAAAGAAGCACAACTGGTAACCGTGGCTGGTAAAACCACTCGTATCAAAACAATTTCCCTTTTTTTTTTTTTTAACTTGTGTCTCTTAGGCAGGTCTTTGGGGCATTTTGTATTTTTTTATTTTTCTGGAACTTTCATATCAGTGTGTTCACATTAAAATGAAGTAATTTCAGACAAGCCCAGTTTTAGCACAGGATTTGAAAGGCAAGCTGAGTTAATTCCTGTTTGCATATGATCATGAGCACATTCAGCAGGAACACGGAAATCCATTGTTTTCAATGGACATACAAAAGCTGGCATTCAGTAAACAACTCCATGAAGAATATACAGAAAGAAGATTCAATGTATTCCTTTTAAATGAGTGAACTCTAAAGTTAACAGGAGGAAAAGTTGGTTGCCTTGTTTATCCTGTACTCCTGAATCTAGTGAGCAGATCTGTTGAGAAAAAAAAGCCTTTTCTGTTGTCACTTCCTAGCACAGAGCAGAATTTTAAAGTGTTATGTAAATGAAATTTTGGACAAAATAATATTGGGTTGCCAGTCTAGAGGCAAACTTCCAGAGTAACTGCATGTATTCCGGATTTTAACCAGATGAGATGGTTAACACAAGAACAGCAGGGAATTACATGTTGAATTTGGAAATCTGCATTTATTCCAGACATTTAAATGACAAATTTGAACCTGACCAGGTGGCAGCAGAGTCTTCCATGTAGGAGTCTGAGTGAAACAGCAAGCATTCATTGGTAAGCAAAGCCAGCACTACACAGCGATAAACAGACAATGAGCACAGTGAAATAGTGACACCTATGTTTGAAAACTGTTTTCAAATGGGTACCAGGGTGCTCTGAAAGGCTTCCACCTTCATGCCCACATGGAGTCATATGCACAGGTGTTTAGCAGTGCAGAACCAGGACTTGGCTGACCCAGGATCAGACCCACAGAGGCTCCACAATTCTGACAGTGATGCCATGCTGCGTTTGACTTTAAAGTCTATATCTCTCTAACCTGCAAAGGGAGAGTTAAATATTTCAGAATGAGCACCAGAAGAAAAAGCCAGTATGTTGACCAAGTACTACCTATAAGGGTCAATAGCAAGGCTACCACAGAAGTCTTATTCTTCCCTTTCCAGAGTTCTGGCATTGCATTTGCCCCAGAGAGAAGGCATGTCTGCAAGGAGGCATGGGTATGTGAGGTATCCAGAGCCTCAGCGGGCTCAGCCTGGCATGCAATCTATGTGCATGCCTGCAACTGCAGCTGGGTATGTCCTCAGTGGACCCTGAACACAAACTTCTCCTATGGAATGGACACCTGTGAGCAACAGCTGTTCTGGACTAATTTAAAGCCAATAGGTCTCCAGGAGAAGTTAAAACTCGTATTCCATTTTCATGGTGAATAAAGCTATGGAGGTTTTCTTAGGCACAGGACAAGAACTGAAAACCTACTTGTGCTGCAGTACAAATGAATACCATAGTGTATAATTTATCATTTATAATTCATCACTCATAATCGCTCATAGTGAATGGGACAAATATTGTAGATTAATACTGACATTTTTCATATTGCAGCCTGAAAGGATCTTCTACTCTGCAATTTCCTAATTAAAGAGGATGTGTGCAATCACAGAATGAAAGAAAAGCTCTGATTATCTTAGCCCATGTCAAGCCAACACATTTTACAGTGAAACGACAATGTTGAGGGTTAATGAGCAGCGTTAGTGTAAAATAACATTAATTCTGCATATGAGCACCAGCAGATAGCATTATTTCTCAACTATGAAAGACTCACAACTGAATATTTCATTCTCTGAATCACACTGTACTGTCAGTTCAAAAGAAAAGTCTCCTGGAATTTTACATCCTGCTCAGAAAGAATCTATTCAAATACACTGAACAATGCAAAAGATCAATGGTCATCAAATAGTAGAGGTACATGGCAGAAGAAGAGGAGGGACAAAGAAGGAAGAAAAATGCATGGATTGAACTGATTTCCAGTTCTGTGGTCTGTTTGCAGCAAGCCAAGGAAATTTTTCCAGCCTGCAGTTTCCTTCCAGATGCCCTCTTTCCTGAGGGCTCTGTGGTCACAAGGTGCACAAATTGTCACGTCATCTTCAGCTTGCACCTAGCTGCCTCCTTTCAAAGCATCCCTCAAGCATTGCCACTGATTTACTCCAGGTCTCTAGGAAGCATCAGGTCTACCACATAAGCAGAAGAGAACTGCACTAGAAGCATAACTGCTTTTCTGGTTAGGGGATAAGTAAGGACCGCTGCTACCATTAGGTAAAAGAACACGGCTCACTGACTAGAAAAAATTATCACCAGGGAAACGTCAGTATGTGTTGAAATGTTCTAGATTTAAAAAGGCACCGCTTTTTTCCTTATTAGTCCAAATTAGGTAAATCTTAAGCACATCGGGACTAGAAATTTCTATCAGGGACATGGAACAGAAATGTCAGAATGCTACAGAAAAGGCCAGATGAAGGATGTCAGTTGTTAACTTGTTCTGAGGCAGTCATTTTTAAATACCACCCTCACCAGAAACTGTGTCTGTTTGTCAGCACATCTCTCTCCTTCCAGTTCCCCTGCTTCCCAGTGACCCAGAGACACAGCGATTTTCAAGACACATCATTTTTGCATAAAGAAAGCACCACTTACACTAATGATATGCCAGCACCCTTTTCAGAGTAAGAAATGCTGGCAACACAGCCAGTGCAGAGGGAATTGTTACATCTTCTTAAACCTATACAGAACCCAAAGCCAGAACACTGATGCATCACTCTGCAACACAACCATGAGCTCCATTCTTACAAAGCCAGATGGGTTGCAGTTATGGAAGGTATTGCCACAAGAAAATGCATTGGCTGTTTGAGTACCCAGATGAAATTTCCTGACTGTCTGGACAAGAATAAACAAGCTATTTTCTGTACAACAAATATGGGATCTCTTCCACTCCTTTCCACTAGAAATTGAAGCACAGGGAACAAGCAGAAAACCATGGACCTATCCAAGGTACTTTGTAAAGAGAACACACTCTGAAGAAAAGCAAAGATACTGTAATGTTTCTCACTATTGTTCTGCCCATTTCCACAGAACCAAAAGAACTGTACTCCAAGAAAACTGAAAAATCAGTCAAACAAAACCTAGAAGCCATCTTAAAATGTGTCCAGCTTCAAATTAACTGAACACACTACTCCTGGCTGACATGCCAAGAGCCATAATATGACTGAGTTTCTGTGGAAAGAAGAAAATCACTTTCACAAACCACTCTAAAAAACTACCAGCACTATCGCTGCTACATGGTGGTAATTCAGAGAAAAAAAATAGTTACCATTTTAACTCAGTGCCCATCTGGACTGAGCTTCTCAACCACAAATAAAGACTTCAAAGATTTTTAAATTATGGCAAGAATTAGTGGGTGTATGTTTAGATTAACTAATGTTGTGAAAATAAAAGTTATTTCTAGAATGTTTGAATGTATCAGGAATTAGAGTTACCTTTTCCAACACAAGTGTAGTGTACATACCAGATACAGCCCAAGGTAGTGCCAATATACATACAAAACATCTTGCTCTGAAAATAATCAGTCCACCTACACAAAAATTAGCAATCCTTTGTCTTAACAAAGGGCAGATTCTCACAACCAGAAAGTGGGGCAGGTTCATCTACCATCCCCACAGAGTAGCTGAGCAGCTCCTATCAGACTGCTGAGCAGAAGTGTGGACACTATGATGCTATGCCAAGGACTAATGTGTCATTTTGCTGCACCAGTTTAATTTTTTCTTCTTAATTCAAGAGTAAATAGATGCATGCTGCTGTGCAGATCTCCACACCAAGCAATTCCCAGAGTGAGTTTCTGTGGCTTTTTCAATAATCGTGAGAATTATTAATACTACAATGGAAAGGTTATCCTAAAAGTGTGTTTAGGGGAGCAATCTGTCATTTGTCACTGATGCCCAGATTCACGTAGTAGTAAATAAGTCATGGGGATGCTCAGAGTGCATTAAAACCTCTTTTACTACCTGATTTGCCTGAGCCTGAGTACTTCTTGTACTTATTTCCACCAAATACTCAATCCTGGAAGTGCCACAAAATAGTCAATCAGTGGATTCACATCACAGTGGGAAAAAGACACTTGCTCAAAACGTTTTCCATCCAGGATAACCTAGTCTATTGTGTTGTTAGTAATAAGAAAAACCACACAACTTGTAGGAAACCAGCTCACTTCAGGAACCAGCTCCAAATGTAATGCACCAGATGAAGGCCTGTGATACAGAGTGGCTACAAAAATTTCTGGAAGGAAAGAAGTCTTACATTTTTTACACTATTGTCAGTATTTCATTGGGTTTTATGTTTAAACATGCTTAGCTACCAAGGCTACCAACAGAAGCAGAGAGGAACTTCCAAAGGGCCTGCACAAGTCAGCTGAAGAGGCAAATACAGTGGCCAAAAACTTCAGTAATAATAAAAAATGAAGGGGAAAAAATTGCACTAGGAGTCCTACAATGCTTTCAATTAATATTATAATTTTCAAATGCAACCAACGTGTCATTGTAGTCCAGTGAAGAATGAACTACAAAAGGAAGGGAAGCAGCCACTGAGAAAAGAGCTTAATAAGACTTGGGCATTCTTTGGTTCTCCAAAATATCTGAAATGCTGCTAATTGATGTTAACACGCTTTGAAATATACAGCAAGCTTCATGCTTCTGGATGTTTGTCAGCCTCTAACATCCTCTTCAGCTACAAATGACTTCACAGTGACTTACTGCCAGCTTCATATCCTTCCCCTAATTCAACTGGTACGGACAAAAGACAAGGTAACTGCTACACAGATTGCTGCTACACTCAGGTAATTCCTACAACCGCAGCAACTCGCAGAAACAGGATTACTGTCCTGGCCCTGTTCCTCGCCATTCTTGGCATTACACTGACCTCTGGTGGCTTGCAGGAAAACAAGACGCAGAGAATGAAGCAGCTAAAAAGCCAAGGAAATCACACCTTGCAACTTTGGTGGGAGTTCAGCGAGGGCATGGAGAAAGCCTGACACTCAAAGTGCCTCAATACAGCGAGGCACGAACAATCTCACATCAGTGACTCGGTGCTCACAAATCAGTTTAGAGATTATTTCAGCTTTTACACACGATGCTCTCTCTATACTGTATCATCTTGGGTTAGGATTTCCTATAACACCACTAAAACATCGTATGCACGGCAGACCCATACCCTTTATGAAGAAAAGGAAGCAAAGAGGAGATGGATCTGCAAGCTTTCTATGCTACATACATGTAAAACTAAAGTGCATATGTTTAACCTTTCTTGACTCTTCCCAGGCTATATGTAACTATATTTGTTTATTTTGTTATCTTCTATTGCACATTTTACTGTGCCTGAAGCCAAATTACTTGCTTTTAGGAGTCTGACCGTTTCAGTGACCGGTCTTGTGGCATGCTGCCACAAATACCAGCACTGACAAAACTCATGGAGCAGTTAATTAATGTTGGGAACAGAAATGAGGCCACAAGCCAGGAAGGGCAGGAACTGGTTTTCTTGCTGAAGAAAGCACAACAGGGAATTTTAGCCTTACAAGTTAGTGTTGGAATTCACTCAGGAAAACCAAGGACACACCCAGAAGGAGTGGAACAAAACAAGATGTTTGTTGCAGATTCAGATTTTGACTGGTTATTAACATTCACAGGAAATCAATGACTGCTGAAAAGGATGAGGAGCCAGAACTGTGTGAACTGCACTTGCAGAGTGAGACTGAATATTGAACTTCACTCTCCCTTGCACATAGTGGTAAATCTGTAAAAAACTAACTTACATTATCCTGGGGAATGTTGGGGGGTGTAGCCCTCTTCTGAGTATGTCAATTGCCAGATGCTGGATTATGCTTTGAAAATAGGAAATAGGAGAGAAATAAGAGATCATTGCTGATATGCAGTACTTTTTAGAACTAAAATCAATGCCATTTTAAAGCCTAAATAGGCTTTTTCAGTAATAACTTGTCAGAAATATTCTCAAGTCTGACAAAATACATCAGTGATAAGAAAAGGCCTTTTGTGCATGCTCAGGAAGTGCCCAAGAATATTTTCACAGAAAGGGAAAATCTCAGCTTAGGTAGCTGGCAATAGCAGACTCACTTCAGTGCTGGGTTCTAAGCAGCTCAGTGGAGCTTGAAAACACAAATCCTGTCCACATGTACTTAGAGACACAGGTACCTTGCTGCTGGAACACTGCAGTGCCACTTGCAAGGTGGGTTCACGAATTGAAAAGAAAACTGTGGAGAAGAATGTGTACACCAGTGAGTGTAGATTTGACCACTGCTGCCTCCCGCTTTCTCCATTTGGCAGGAGGGTGACAAGTAGTACATGCAGCACTTTCGGCCAACCAGAAGATGATTTTTCAGAAAACCTTTGGGAACCTAATATTCTCCAGCCCTTCGGCAAATTTGGATTTAAAAGTATCACCAACTGCCAGAAATCAAAATCATTCCAGCAATTAAACTGTTGATCACAAATTTAGGAAACTAAACAGAAAGTGGTATCTCACCTTTAACTTCAAAGCCAAAAAGGCTGAGTGTCTCATGTCTTTCAGCAGGTAGCTTAAGCTTTTCAGTTTTAATCACTGTAGGGTCAAAGTTCTCCTCTGTGTCCTGTGGCTAAGTTGACAAACTGGAATACACCAACCACTGCATGCTGCTGGAGAGTGGTTTAGTTCAGATTCCCCATCAGAGGCCACAAAAACTACAACAGGGCTTTGTACTACAGCAGCTTATTCACTGCTGCTAACCATGCAAAATGTGCACTAAATAATCTGAACAACAGGGCCAACTGCTGAAGTGTCCCAACCTGGCAAAGCAGGACTCACACTTTAACCTTCTGTTCAAGCTCCCACATATTTAAATGTAGTATCTGTTTCCACCTGAAGAGGTTAATTTTATCTGCTAGAAAACTAATAATTATTGCTAATTATGTCTTCATAAGACATCATTATGTCTTCTGGGTTTGTGAGGACATTTATAACAAATAAGGATTCCAAGATCAGGAATTCAGGTTCACTGTGATCATCTAGAATAGAGGGCACATGAAGTCATTCAACTTTGAATTATACTGGCACTTTCAGAAAAATTTTAACCCTGATTGGACTAAATGAATCAGGTTGAAAAAGAAAATAAATCCAGGTATGCAGTATCATCTCCTGTCCTTTGTAAATTGCTCCACTGATTTTTTTTACTATCCTGAAAGTTGTTCAGTAAGGAGAGAAACAGAGGATGTGATCATTGTCCCTAACCCATTTTTATAATATGAAAAGCACTTTGATCACTGTTTTCTCATGGTAGATGACTGTTCCAGCAAGTTTACAGATCTGAAAGGCTTGAGGGAAGGGATTCTACTCAGAGAGACCTCAACATGCTTGAGGGGTGGGCCCATGAGACTTGGGGTTGTTGAGCCTGGAGTTGGGAAAGCGGCAGGGAGACCTTACAGCAGCCTTTCAATACCTGAAGGGGGCTTATAAGAGAGACATAGACAAGCTTTTTATCAGGGCATGTAGTGACAGCATAATGAACAATGGTTTGACACTAAAAGAGGAGAAACTTAGATTGGTCATAAGGAAGAAATTCTTCCCTGTGACAGTGGCGAGGCCCTGGCACAGCTTGCCGAGAGAAGCTGTGGATGCCCCCATCACTGGCAGCATTCAAGGCCAGGTTGGATGGGGCTTTACACATTCAGGGTTAGTGAAAGATGCCCTTACCCTTGGCAGGGGGTTTGGACTAACAGGTCCCTTCCAACTGGAGCCATTCTGCGACTCTGTGATTCAGTAACAACTTCTGGGGACACCTTAAGTGACCACGTTTCTCCTACAGTCAGTGTTCTATAGAGAGGATGTTCTCATTTAGCTCTTCAAGCTCCCCTGTATCCTCAGGCATAGAAAACGTCACAGACACTTAAAGCTTCTCCTTCACTAAACTGCTCACTTAGATAATCAAAACCTGGACCGGTTACATTTGACTTAAACTCCTGCAGCTATCCCTGAGCTGCAAATCAACACTTGACTGTATCAGCAAGACAGAGTAACAGATCTCCACTGATTTAACAGCTTGATTGTCAGCAACAATCTCATGAGAGTCCCTCCAAGACCGCTACTTGTCTATAATAAGTATCACTTTACTCAAAATGCTGACCTTTATGCATTCGTAATTTTGGCTTGAGGCAGAGCCTGAGACAATCTTCTTCATGTGGAAAGCGGAATTTCAAATGACGAGCCAAAGCTAACGAAGGTGAATCTGCCTAAAATTAAATTTTAGCTTTGCTATATAGAGAGCACTAATATACCCTCTCTGGTTTAGAGATATGTCAAAGAGTAATGACACAAATACCACTTTCTGTAATGCAAACAAATGCTGCAGTCCTGAAAGTATGTAGACCTCCCCAGAAGCTCTAAGTGGTAACATCTCCTTGCTCCTTAACTTTTTGTCTTTATTCTTTATTTATGTGATATTTCCAGGTAAGGAGGAAGAAGCAAGCAGGCCACAGTGATCCTAAGAAGTAAAACAAAGCAGGAAGGAGAACTGTACGGGTTCCTCTTCAGCTGGCATCAGTCTCATCCTGCTCTTCCTCCACTTGCAAGGTGGAGGTTGCCACAAACCAAGCACAGCGACGGGCAAAAGCTTACAGCTTTTTTACAGTAAAACTTACATGGTCCCGCCTATCTGACATATATTCTCCGCCTTCCAAATGCGTGTTTGTGTGATGTAACCTCCCGCAATTCTTGAAACAGTTCTTTTCTTTATTAAGCAATTTCTGTTGTAGATTTTATCTGACTACATTGGTTATGTTCACAAAAGGTGAGGAAAATCCAGCCTGGAGACACACAATTGAACCTGAAGGTATCGTGATTACGGGATGATTTGGTGTTTATGCGCTGTCACTGCACTGTGATGTGACCCCGCAAGGACACAGGGAACACCGGGAACCTAGTCCCGGCTGCTCCTTCGCCGCGAGGGCACAGGGAACATCACGAACTCTTACACAAGATCCCTGGGAAAACGTGGAACTTCCCAAGGAACAGGAAGTTCCCGAACCACCCCCTCACGCTCACCTAACCCCGCGGCGGGCGCGGCACTGCGCATGCGCACGCGACGGGGCGGTGAGGGGACATCCTGTCTCCCGCCCTAGGGCGCCTCCATCGCCGCGTTCGGGCAGGGGGCGGCGGTCGGTGCTGCCCCACACCTCGGCGCCTTTCTCGGGCGGATTCGCCTGCTTGGGACTCCATGCATTTGGTTGACGAGACTATAAGTTCACGTCCGCGGCAGACTCAGTGCGCGGCCTCTTCGCTGCGGGAGAAGCAGGCGGCGCACGGGATCCCCCCTCGTTTTCGTGAGGGATGGTTCACCCCGCAGGAGGCACGCCGGGAGCAGCGGGGCGCGGGGCCGGGCCCATGAGGGAGACCTGGCCTGAGGTTGGGGTTGTGTGTCCGCGGAAATCGGGAGCTTGTCTCGAGTACGCCTTGTTAGACTCATTGTACTGTTCCTGTATCTCTTCTTGTGTATCTCGTGTCGCTCTTCCAAGTGTGTCTCCTTTTTTTTTTTTTTTTAGATTAAAGCAATGGAAGTCTGTCGGTGGCCTGAACAAGTACCAACATGACCAAAAGGTGTCCCAGAAGCATGGTGTGCTTGGCTTTCCTTATCACATGTTTGCTCTGTATAAAACATTACTTAACTGTGAATGTTGAAGTATTTGTCTACTGATTAATTGTTCTTTTTGATACGCTGTGAATTTAATTTTGCAGAGGTAATCACTTCTAATACTTACATTTTGGCCTTTGTGTTGCCCGTTCATTCCTGTCCAGAATGAATGTGGTGTCAAAAAAGGCAAACAGGAATTCTTGCTCAAACTCTTAGGGAACTGGGTTTGTACCTTTTTCCTCTGTTTTTGCAAGGACAAAAAGACGCAAATAACCTATAGAAATTGTGTGGTTGAGCAGCTACACGGTGGATTTTATCCTTTGCTCTTTTAAAATGTAGAATCTGACAGTTATTAAAAGAGGAAAACTAAAATTGTAGTGGCCACTTTTAGCATTGTTTAGTTGTCCAGTCTGTCATGATTTTTACATCTGCAAGTAATTAGTACATAACTTCTCAGACTCCTGAAGTAGCCTGTAGTTTTTCTATTGTAAAAACATATTTACAGCTTAATATTCAGGTATAGAAAAGATTAAAATCTTCCTAAAGAAGAAAAAATGTGTTTTGCTTTTGTAGATTTGTGGGGCTTGTTGTTTATGTCTGGTGTCAGAACAGTATTCAGTATTGAATAATATTTAGTCTGCTCTTTTGCTGGGCTATCCTCGATGCACTTTTGAATGTGTAAAGTATCCTTTAATATTGCCAGATTCTTGCCAGAATACCTAGTGCTAGGAATGCTTCTCACAAGGTCAGGTGTACTTTGCTGGAAGTTCAGGAGCTCCCAGAGATAACCCTGTGTGATGAAAGCCTCTGAGCATGAGAAGGGCATGTGGGAAAAAGCATTAAAGTGCTGCTTGCACAGCTGTGAGTAACAATAATTTATTGTGCAGCTCTGTCCTCCAGCTTACTCTTAAAATGAAGCAGACTTTCTGCTGAAAAAAGAAGTTTGCACAATGACTGTAGAGCAGAAATGAGAATTGTAATAGTGAGAGTGAGATCAGCCTGATGGCTGTGTTCTTAACAACAAAAGCAAAGTGGAAACTATAAAGTAAAAAGTTTAGTGTGAGTGGTTTGTTAAACCAGTGTGTGGCTGGCAGTGTGTCCAAGACAAGCCTGTGCTTTTTCATGTTTGCTTTTAGGGGTGTGATATGGTGGAGCAATTCAGAATACAAGGACTGAAAAAGTTAAAAAGACTGGCAAAACTTGAAAGCTTGGAATCTTGTATGCACTGTAAAGTCTTGGAAAAGCCAACACCATTGAAAAGTTAAGTAGTGCCAGTCAGCACATATTTCATTAATACAAGCAAGGCATTAATAAAAATTGCATTAATTATCAAATATTTCTTTGTTGCTGGAAGTGTGGTTTGTGTGACCTACATACCCCAGGGTGTGTAAAAAGTAATCCAAGTCTTTGAAGCCATAAGACTTCTAGGTCAATACTGGAAATCTGATGTAAGAACGATCCATTACTACGTCACTGTTGTTTTTGTTTGGTTGGGGTTTTCTTTCAGGCAAAAAGGTAAAAAAAATCTTCATTGAAGTGATGAAACTCCTTCAAGTTGATCACGATGCTTTTGAAAATACTAACATCAGAAAGTTTCATCAGTGAAATGTGAAAATCTGCCTGAGCAGCACAAAGGCACTCAATGCTTTCCCACTGCTGCTGGTAGAAGACGGACCTGTGAAATCCATCCAGACCTTTAGCACCACAGGGGATTTTTGCAAGGCTGAAGAATAAGGTGGGCACTCTTTGTATGAACCTGTTGGACACCGGCAAGAGAAAATGTATGTGTAATCCATTATCAGTAATGTATTTTGTAACAGGGCCGCTGCTCATTTTCCAGCATGAAATTACTAAATCTTGTCTATTATTGGCTCACTGTTCTCAGGCTGGTTTATAATGCACAGTCATTTTGTATGCACAAGTTGTTATACAAAACTTCCTCTTGATTCCCATCAACCAGAAAGTGCTAGTACTGCCACCAGCTTCTAGTTAGCATCTGAATTCTGGCTTAGGTGGGCAAAGAGCTTCTCTTTCAGGCACTTCTCTTTAAAAATTCGATTTGCACATTTTAGGTTTTTGCTTTTTTCCAAAGGGATGAGGGGAAAGGCTGATCCTTGTAATTTTGTACCAGTCTTGGGGGTTTACAGGATGTTACCGAAAAGAGCTGTGTGCTACATGTGTCCAGTCTCACACTGTGTATTTTTTTCCCTAGGAAGAATTGTTACAAGCAGCTGAGAGGAAGGGCTGTCTGTGCAACACTCCTCCATAAGAAACAAAACACTGTTTAAAAGATGGACTATTAAACTTCCACGTAGTAACACAAAGTGCATTCAGCTGCACTGGGGAAGTGTCTGGTAATTTTTATGCAGACAAAAAATAAAGATTTATGTTTCTGTTCTCAGAATTTCTGTCTTTCCCAAGCATCAGTAGCAGTTCCTTCCATTTGACAGTTCTGACTTCCTCTGTGTTATTGTTGGGATACCAGTGCCCCTCTTTGGACAAAACAAAGCCTGGGAGCTGCTGAGTGGTTGGGACATGACCACTGAAACCCTGATCTCCTCTAGTAGATGGGGTTGGCTTAGATTTCCATTGTGGTGAGCAAAAGCAGAAATTTAAATTCAGCAAACGTGGGTTTAAAAATGGCAGGAAAGGTATTTCTCCAACATGGAGAACGGCAGGTTTGTTTTATTTTCACGCTGACCAGCTGAATAATATGGGACTTTGAGTAAACCTGGAGTGAAATACTCTTGAGATTGCTAGAATCGCTGCTTATTTTTTCAGAAAGACTTAACATAAATGAACTTTATCAGAAGAGCAAATGCCATAATTGTGTATCTTGCAATGTCTGATTTTTTACTACTGAGTGTAAGCGTGTTACTAAGTATAAGGATATTTTTACTTTGTCCAGAGGGAAAGGTTTAGACAAGACCAACTAATTTTTAGTGATCCAACATGTAATTAATGGATGCACTTGAAAGTTTAGGGTTTCTGTTAGGGATTACATTCCCTGAAGATACCATCTGTTCAGGAGTTTTGTTCATGGGTCTTTGTTCTTGACGTGTAAGACCATCAGGAGTAGCTTTTTAAGACTTAAAAAAAAATCTCAAGAGCAACAGCTAGTGCCAGGTTTTGATGATGGGTATCTAAAATGTTAATTACCTTTAAGTTGAGAAAAATGTAGAACCTTAAGCTTAAATGTGTAAGAGAGGGGTGGAACAAGGGAAAAGGGGGGTAGAGGGAGGAATGGGTGAGTCCAAGGTTCACAGATTACTAAAATAATGATGCTGGTAGACATGAGGTTAAATATTAGGCCTGCCTTTGTTTTGTATAACTGGCTAACTGGATTGCACCCTTGAAAAAAACATCAGACTATAGGAATATGCTCAGCAATAAAAGGAGAAAGGATAAGGAAGTGAGTGTTCATCTTATGTTTGTATTCTGGAACAACCTACTATGTGTACTGCAGCCCTGCTTCCCAGGAAATGGGTGGGTGTCAGGTGGTGATGGGAAGTATAAAGTAAATCTTTTGGGTTTTGGTTTTATTTTCTTTTGCTTCTGCTTTATTAAACTCCTTTATCTTAACACACAAGGATTTTTTCTAAGTTTCTCCCCTTCCCCCATCCTGTTAAGGAGGGCAGTGATAGAGCAGATTGGTGGGCACCTGGTGTCCAGCCAAGGTCAACCCACCACAACTCTTACTCAGGAGACAAATACAGGAGCAAAAACACAGACATTAAGGAGAGAGTGTCTGCCACGCTGGCTCTGTATCTGCGTGTTTGGTTTGACAGCTTTCATTGTCTTCTGTTCCTTTCTGGTGATTTTTAGATGAGAAAGAGAACTAGTGTAGATGCACACTGGAAATACAAAGCTTACACTGACAACTTCCTGCTACGAGATAAAATACTTAATCTAGAGAAGCTGTATCCTCAAGTGGATTTTAATTGGTACTACACCTGTTTTTACCAGATGGTGGTGTCAGATGAATCTCTGTTTCTGAAGGCTTCGCTCCTCTGTGTAATGTAAATAAGACACACAGGCAACCATGGAATGCCCTAAAAATTCAAGTTTTACTTGACTTTAAATAACCTGGACACAAGTATTGACACAGCCATCTATCAAACTCAATTTAAAATAAAGCACACAGTTGCTTCATGAATACTTAATGTACATAGAGCAAATGCATCACATTGGTATGTTTATGTATGTTGTTTTCAAACACCTTTCTAGGGAGTTTTGAATTAAACAGGTCTTCTGAAAAGAAAACATGCTATCTATTTAGTTCAGTATTCAACTGTATAAAGGCAAGGGATTTGGCAACTTAAATGGTAATGACTTTTCTGTTTTCAACCAACATCATCCATATCATGAGCTTGATAGAATACAAGTTGCAAAGTTAGTGGTACTGGTAAGAAGTGTAGAAAACAGCAGGTCAAGGCTACTTCCCAAATGAAAGAAAACAGCCAACTGAGCCAGAGAACCAGTACAGGATATACAAAAATGCTTTTGTGCCACAGTTAGCAAGCCCTCTTTATTGTATAAAATACTTGTTTAGCAACAGGTTGTACAACTGTGTGGCAGTTGTTGTTAATAGTGAGAGAGTTCTGTAACTTACCAATGCTTAGCACTTACAGAGGTCTCTGAAGAAGTAAAGGCAGAGGCACAAAGTTAAAATTGTTGGCCTGAGATCAGTTCAGGAGAATTAGGATGAGAATGTCTCAAATATCAATCCTTTGTCCAAGTGAGGATAGGTCTGTATATGGCATTCAATCCCAGGGTAAACTTTTCCTTACACAGTTATGCATCTCATGTCTTTTTTCTGACTCGCCAGGATGTACAAGTGTTTTAGACTGACATCCAAACTCAGATCTGAAAATACAAGTGCCTTCAGGCAATGAATGCCCCCGGAGAGCTGGGGAAGGGTATAGGAACAGTGGAGGGGGCAAGGTGTAGCTCAGAGCTGGAACGGCCAGTCACTTAGACATGTGGGGCTGGTTTAGGTCTACAAAGCATAGCTGTGACACAGTAAGTGCTTTCAGTGATTGATCACTTCTGGGCGTCTCTCACAAGAATGAAAGTTGATAAGAAAAGGTGCCTTTCCTCAAATGACTGAGGAAATGAACCTTGAAGGGCAAGGACGCTCACATATAGGGAAGAAATTTCCTTTTCTGTATCATTACCAGACAGCAATGTCCTTGTCCCAAGTTTTGCCTTGTTTTGGCACAGACAATGTGTACTATATTACAGCCATTATATCTTTAGTCTTCCTTTTTTGGAAACAAAACTGTATTGTAGTGGCCCAGGCTCGATTTGACGTGCTAAAAACCTGCTGCCTACACAGTCGCATCAGAGAGAAGACCACTAACTTGGATCGAGGGCTCTCTCTGTAAATTTCTCATTTGAATGCAAAAAAGTTGGCTTGATTATGAAACAACTCCCCAGTGACTTAAGAATTGAAACCTTTCACTATTAGACTAGACAGAAGCCTATTTTCTGATGCAATGTGGTAAGTAAAATACCACACACTTGGCTGATGGTATCCAGCAATAACACACGAAAGCCCACAGGCAGATGACAACATACAGGAAAACATGAGCTTGGATATAAACCTTAAAAGTAATTTTCTTCTTGATCAATATTTAAAGATTGGCAAGATAGGAACACTATGTACAGATAATTCTCAAATAGTAACAACACAAATCCTCTTGAAATAGTAGATATGCGTTACTTGCCTGTGCCTGGGTAAGGATAGCAGACTAATGGTAATGATTTAGAAAGCAGCAAAGTACAAGCAAGTGTATAATGCTCCAGCTTGGACACCTTCTCAAATAAACAAGGAGTGGCTTTCATTGCAGACACTATAAGTTGTTCTTGTGTAGTCTGTCATATTTCAGTAGTCTTCCAAAAGATTATGATGCTCTTGATTAAGCCATTTTGCCCTAGTGATTCTTTTCTAGGGGTTGTTGGGGGGTTTTTTTGTCGTTTGGCTTGTTTTGGTTTATTTTTTCCTTTCTCTTTTGTTTGGGCTTTTTTAAACTGTTATTTGTGACAATACTACACAAGGTCATAAACAGATCCTAAAGGATTACTTTAAATTGGAGCAATGACAATGAAACCATTTAACAAACTTACAAAACTGAGCAAATACTTTAAGCCAAGCCCAACAATATCCTAGAATTAAATCCACAGTAAATTCAGAAAATTCCGAAGAACTTCAATGAAAATTGAATTTTTACTACAGAGGGGTTCTAACTCTTTCCTTCCATTAGATTTGTTCACTGAGACTGAAGAAGCAGAACAGTCCCAAGTAAGTGACCAAAGAAGACTATTTGTTAAGTGAATCTGCCTTCCCTGGCAGGATGCAGCATTTCCCAACCTACAAGAACAATCCACACTGGGATAGGAATATACAAAACGTGTGGCTGTTCTCCTGGCTAGTAACACCCACCTGTCCAGCTCAGATCATGAAACAATAACGAATCAAAAAAATGAACTGGAAAATAAAACACATCATACAAGGTTATCGCCTCCCAGTTTAGTTAGTTAAAATGTGTATTAGTAATCCCATGCCTCCTGTAAAGAGTAACATAGACATCTTATGCTAACTCTGTTCTCAAGCTGTATTCCTTCCCTGACAGGGCTGCAGTTCCCTGCTGTGGTGCTGCTCGGAGAAGAAGGTTCACTGCAAATCTCTGCTGGTCGTGTGGGCTGAGTGTAAGGAGGGCAGATGTAGAAAGGCACGTGAGCTGCTACAGCCATTTACAATGCTGCCTGACAAATTCAATATGCAGTTTGAGGATTACACTTAGCAAACACTACTTTCACAACACAAAGATTTTGCTAAGCTCCCTAGTAAGTTTGCAACACCTGAAGGCTCATCCTTGTGCTGACTGGACAAAGGGGAGGCAGAGGAATGATTTTCAGGTATTTGTACAAAATGATAGGACAAGAGAAGAGCTAGGCATCACTTCAGATATATATTAAAAGATAACCCACTCAATGTGCAGCATCCTTAAAACTTAGTATTCCTACCCTGACAATAGAAAAAAAATTGTAGTTATCATACCTGAAATACTGCCTTTGTAATTTTAACGTAGGAGAAATGGCTCAGAGAAAAGTGTCAGATTATTTTATACGAAAAGAGATTAAGGCAGATTTTGCTAACCTAGTCAAAAAAAAAAAAAGAAAAAAAAAGAAAAAAAAAAGCTATTTGCTAGCTGTGTTAAATACTACTCCACAAGTTCCATTTAACCAGCACTTAAGTGCCTTGCTAAACAGTCTTAATATGGTGGGTCAGTGTAAATATTCCCCAGTTTCCAGTGTGCTTTACTATAAGTTGGCAAATGTATTTCTAGGATATGGAATGTTCATTTAAATAGTCCTACTTAAAAGGACATTAAAAATTTAGAACACTTAAACCTGCCAAAGGAGAGTAAGTTTGTATCACATCTGGAACTCAGTGTTACAGCGTGTTTCAGAGTCTATTGTTTTTGAGCTAAAATGGGTTGAGTCAAAATTTGAATTAACAAGAAGAGCGTCTGTTATTGTGCTAGGCTAAAATAAACCTTGTAAGAGCTATCTGTTCTTATGTCTCAGGACATAAGTTGATCCCCATATAAAATTGTGAAGATAATTTCCCCATATCACACTGTATTGCACAATTGACCAAAAATATGACTGTTTTACTTATCTTGAAGCATCTGGTCCTGATCATGTCAGTTAACAGTCACTTTTTGGAACAAGGCTATTCAGTTACAGAGCAGACCATGAAGCCTGTTTTGTTGCAGCAATTTTTTTTGTTGTTCATTTTTTGGAAATGTAACTGCTGATCATTCAGTTTTGCTAAGACTTTTCTTTTTGGTTGTCTATCAGGCAGCTTCTCCTCAATGAGTCACACCACTGGAATGGTTTTGGTGACAAAAGCATTGCTTGGTCTTCCCAGCAAGCAGGCTGCACTTCCAAGTGTCCTGAAGAAATGACTGCCACATCAACTTCAGTTCCTTCCCTTGCACATATAAACAAATTCTCACTTTCCAAAGACCAAAATCCATTCACCAGCTTCAATTCATCAGTCAAGTCTCCACCTTGAAGCGTGACACCTGTACAGTTTTTATGATCTTGGTGTTGGGTTTTCCATCAACATTATTAGTGGATAGCAGAGATGCTTCTTCTATTAGGCTGTCTTTAGAACCATTCTGTCTCTGAAAAGAACAAGTTAAACATGTTGTTGAAAAGATACAGCAGAATTTAAACATTGCATTTTGCCAATTGTTGTTATGAAAGCCTTAGGCTATGGGTATAGCAATTTATATATCGATATATACACAGACACCAGGAATATTGAAGTCTGTATATTTATTTGATCAAACAACTTTTTTCCCCCTTTTGCCTCCTGCCAGCTGCTGTCCCTTTGTGCTATGGCCTATTCAGGAAATGCCACAATTAATTATTTGATATTTAGCAAAACACTGCAAGTAAACACAAGAAATTAATGGCCACTGTTGTGAGGGAGCCTGGGGTAGAGGGAAAATAGAAGTGTTAGTAGACATTGAACATTTTAACATTAATTGTATGTTAAGTTAGGTATCTGGAATTCTCCCTTCCATGTTTTGGTTCCCCTTTTGTGTGTTTGTACAAAAGACCTGCAAGTGCTTTTGAATAAAATTTGCTTCTCACCTTTTGAGCTGAGACACATGTTAGTATAATCTATGATGAAAGACAATGATTACGTTTAAAAAGACAACTTCTGTCCTTCGTAGGTGTCAATAGCCTAAAAAAAATTCAGTATTGGGG